>SKCR01036744.1:0-303019 GCA_019454045.1 Zanthoxylum bungeanum
AAAACTTTTTCAAATTATCGAATAAATTATTCAATATCAAATATGAATAATTTATTCATATTTCACCTAAGCATGTTTATTCGATATCAAATAATGATATAAAACAACTAAGAAACGTTGCGAAACTTTTACGAAAACGTTTTTCCGTAAAATGACGTAAAATGTGTTTTTGACCGAACCGACCATCCAACACTTATGGGGACTGCCCAGGTCAGCCCCAATAGTGTCAGAGCAGTTCATTGGCTGCCCGAACAGTGAAAAATTCACTGTTTGGACAACCATCACCTGGTTCGCTTATTTCAACTCCGAAATAATTTTCGGCAATTGTTCCAACACCCAAAACACATCCAATACATTAATATGACGTCAAATTCATCAAAATAAACACTAATTTTTCCATATCTGATCCAGGACACAAATTTGTCAATTTTCATGCTTTAAATCCATTTTTTCAAGATTAATCAAATTAATCAAAACACCAATTAAAGTCACCACACATGAACCACCCAAGAACAATTCTAGGCATTACAAGAGTGGTCATAACACTCTAGAATGATAACATATCATCAAATAAATAAATTGGACTAATATTACAATAATATCAACCAAATCATTTCACACATGCATCAACACATCCAATTCCATCAACCATAACCAAAAGCCCCAAATTTAAGAAACAAAGGAACCTTAGAACCATTCTAACAATTCAAGAAAACAAGAAACAAATTTCCAAGCTCAAGAAGATTAATGATTACCTTTTAATCTTCAATTTCCTAAGCTTTTTTCTTGAATTTCCTTCATTTCCTAACTTGAATCATCAAGCAACTATGAAATCATTTTTCCCTTTGAAGCTCTCGGCAATGGAGAAAGAATTGTGAAGAAAACAAAATTTTTTCAATTAAAATGAGGTGTGACCGACTTTAGGGGCTATTTTGGTCATTTTGTAAAATGTAATCCAATTAAAATTATTAAACTTTATATTAGCCAATCATAATTGAACAAATAAAGTTTAATTAAATCATGCCATGTGTTCCAATAATAATTAACCATATTTCATAACATTTATGAAATATAAATATTATTTAATCATTTAAATATGTAAATAATTAATCAATATAATTTTTATTATATATGTATTTTTTTATTTACAATAAATAACAAATACATATATTAATGACATGCATCAAAATCTCATTTGACAAATAATTAATATATATCAAATCAAATTTTATATCAAATACAAATACGTATTAATTACGGTTGACCAAAAATGCCTTTATGTATGTGTTATCGTTTAACCGATTAAATGATCCGAATTAACTCATTTAATTCGATGTAGTATTATGAATAATCTGTATTATTCATAACGAGTTGCCCAAGTGCTCAACGAGTACACTTCATATTGTGGGATTCTCAAAGTTCAGATTTATCCGTCACGAAATCTAATTTCGTGTCCATAATTCACCCACTCATGAATTATGACAACCACAGATAATCTCGCTAAACTATGCAAGTCGAGGTTATTGCATACGTATAATCTCTCTGTCACAAGCTATCCATATTATACCTGAGATATAGATGAGAAAGTTAAATCTGTTTGGTATAATATAGTCAACTTTTCAATTTACGATCTCTAACTAACACTCGGAACTGATTTCCGAAGTTATACCACGGCTAAAGATTTACTAAATCATAAACACGTGTAGGATGCCTATGCTCTGTACACAGGACTGACAGATCCTCTCTTGATACGCACTGGATATCATGAGTATCAGTCTACACCCAACGAACAAGCAGATGTCTGATCTAAATAGATCGGTGATGTGACTGCCATCAAAGTGTGGAGGATAACTCATATATCCCACTGTGGTATCTCAAGTCTAAGGACCAATATGCTCGCTCAACTTGAGAAGATTCCTATTGACGTTGATGTACCATCTATTAGGAAATCTCCAGTGAGTCGTTCAGTGTTTATCAAATAAACACCTACATGTCTATACGAGTCTCCCGAGACTCATGGTTCATTGGGATAAACCATCGAACCAAGTCACGATATACGATATGTACTGGTCTCAGCGGATTTTACTAACCGACCCGTGTTAGTAAATCTTGACTATGAACTTTGTTTAAGGATATAAAACTTATAGTGACGCTTCCCAATGTCAATTACAAACAACGTTGTAACTGCGCACTATGTTGTAAATCCTAGGGTCTTTGGCTAATATATACGTATCACTAAACCAGATTTAGTTTCAATCTAATCGTAATTAGATATCTGATCGCAATTAGATCGAATATGTGTATAAAAGACAAGAGGTGCTACCATTAAATAAGTAATATTATGGAAAATAAAATAGTTCGTATTTATGAATCAGACATAAATACGAACTGGATTGGCACTCTGAGCACCAACCCTAACAATTTCTCCCACTTGCTCTAATGTCAATCCACGATATCATATACACAACTCAATATATATCACATACGCAAGGCCTTCAAGAGATCACCTATCACTCAAGAGATAAACAACAACAAGTAAGCCCGCTTTAACAAATTGAGTCCGTCTAACAAACTCAATCGTTTTCCTTAGCCAGCATCATTCATATTTTGTAGAATCTAAATTCCACATCGATATGACTTATACGCTATATCAGTATTGTGCTGTAGTTACTGAGTTGTCTATGTATTTAGAGATCAAATCCAAATACTATAAGACAGCCGCAAATACTACACTACTATGAAAACTTCTAATCTATAGGGTCACTATGCAACTTCAAAAGTCAATATTTCATAAGTTGCAATTGATTCCACTAGTTTAGTAGAATCAATGGTGACACTCCCACTGCATGTTTTCTGACTTTATATGACATAGACAATCTAATGCCATAATTAGGATCAAAACTAATCTGACTTTATGGTTGCAGACTAAATTCTCCATGAACTTGAAACTCGTTCTTAATATCTCAAAGATCATAAAGATCATGTTTCAAGATCCATCTTATGGTCTACAGCATATCAAAATAACTCGTAACAATTACGATTAAATTGATATCTATAATCGTACATAATATAGTATTCATTACGCCATCATCATATGATGCATAAGATTGACTATCAAACAATTATGCTAACTGTCATACAGATAGTCTTACTGTGTCTTTTATTAGATCATATCTAACACGTGACTAATAGGAGTATATCACAAGTCTCTTAGTTTTATATCATATATAAAACTTTATATCAAATATAACATAGACTACTCTCACTGCTTTTACGGAGAAAAGAAGATTTAAGTAAACGTTTTACTATACAAACATCTAATTATTACTTTAATAATGATAATGTCGTAAGGATAAAGAAATTTGTATGCTCCCACTGACGCTATTTTCAAATATGCATTCTTTGTACTATGATAAAATCAGACAATCTGACTTTATCAAAATTAAAGAATACATATTTTCGGAAAACTTATCTGAGTCTACAATAGGCTATATAAGCTAGTATATCAAACTGTGATTTTAGCAGAATATAAACTCCAGGGCCATTCTAGAATGAATTCTTAAAACAAAGAAATCACGACGGATCTCTCATTCGAATAAATCACTCAAGAACGCCACTTTGTATTCTTTAGCCAAAATACATAGTTTAATATCAACATTAACCAACAGATCTTTAATTGTTCAATTAGCGCGACAAGAGACAAGTTTTTTCAGAATCTACAATAGACTACTGAGCATAACCTTTCTCACTGTCATACTATAAAGGTCAAACCTTTATCAAGCTCATTGTGGCTTTTGCTGCGCAAATAATTTACACATTTTATGAACTATTCATAACAAAAGCTTAATCAAGTTCAAAAACTTGATCGTAGTAAGCCAGGAACAATCTTCGATCTATGGTTCAATGATGACTTCTGAAATCGATATCAAATATTGCTCCCACTATAAGTTATAGGATAATTTTCTTCGCTAAGAAAACAACAGAATCATTAAGTATCAAATACTTTATAAATGATTCTAACATCCTATTGGACTTATACGGAAGAAATCGTAGGGTCATTTCATCTAATTAATTATATAGTTCCATTACAATTTATCATTCTCACATTTGCCTTCAATGAGTCAAGTCTTTTCTACAATCATTAACATATGATGTTACTCACCAAGTAATAAAATAATTTTATTACTCGAGATCGTAGAAAAGATATTATATCAAATAGAATACATTATTATATTAAATAGAATAAATGATAAACTTTTACTTGTAACTCCAAGGTGCAAGTTCTTTCAATTATATAACAATATAACAATTATACAAAAGAAATTTTCAAATCTCAAACTTTTCAAGATTCGAATTTTCTACTATACGTATCATATATGTAATTGTAGAAACAAATGGAACAATAATTAAAAGGATGAATTAGTGTTACTGGAGTATAACCCCAAGAGTATTGAAAAATAAATTCGATAACACTCAACATCAACGAATCAAATCATATAAGATTCAATTACTCCCACTGAACAATTCCATCAAGATAGAATCGTGGAAGTTTAATATTGAGTAAGAATCATATTCATTAAATAACTTTACAACTAATTACCTTAAATTCATATGTTTGATCATATTGAACATTTTTGAACAATTCAAAGATTCACTATGAATTTAAAGATATAGTTTTCAACACTTCAAATAGAATATCTTTGAACCATTCAAAATAATCTATTCGCGTTTTGTTTGGAAATGTTCCAAACAAGGATCAACAGCTGATTCCACCACTGAGGCGGAATATATTGCGGCATCAGATGCTGCAAAAGAAGCTGTATGGATTAAAAATTTTATCACTGAATTGAGAGTTGTCCCAAGCATCGAGGATTCAATCCCGTTGTTCAGTGATAATAGTGGTGCCGTTGCACAAGCAAAAGAACCCAGAGCGCATCAGAAATCGAAACATGTGGAACAGAAGTACCACATTATTCGTGAGATCATCGCTCAATGAGATGTTATTTGTAAGATATCTGGAGAGGACAACATAACAGACCCGCTTACGAAGGCCTTGCCTCCGAGACCATATGATAGACATGTAGAGGCGATGGGTATTAGATACCATCAAAATTGGCACTAAAGCAAGTGGAGAAAATGTTGGAGTTGGTGCTCGGCGCGCTGAATTTTATTGTATTTATTGTAAATACGATGTACATTATATTTTATTATGAATAAAATTAAGTAATTTTCATCAATATAATCTTAAATATGGTAAAGGCATAAATGACAGTTGTGACATAATTACAAAAGCGCCGCAATTGATATTGAGAAATATCACAATATGATTTATTCTTAAAATTGTTCATAGTCAATGTATACATACTTGGTCGGTTAGTAAACCCGTGAGACCGGTACGTGTCGTATATTATAATTGTTCAAATGGTTTATCTTAGTAAACCATGAGTCTTGGGAGACTCGTATAGACACATAGGTTTTTATTGGATAAATATTGAACGACTCATTTAAATATTCCCGATAGATGGTACACCAACGTCAATTGGAATCTTTACGAGTCGAATAACATATTAGCTCATTTGACTTGAGATACCACTGTGGATATGTGAGATATCCTCCATACTTTGATGACAGTCACGTCAACGATCTTTGAAGATCATACCTCCGCCTTTTCGTTGGGTATGAACTGATACTCACGATATCATGTGATGTATCCAAAGAGAATCTGTCAGTCCCGTGTACGAGATTTAGGTGTCCAATTTATGATTCTTTGAAATCCTTGGCCGAGGTATGATTCAGAAACGAGTTCCGAATATTGGTTAAGAATCATAATTATGTCGCGACACATGAATTGTTCATTGTGGAGATTTGACATTTAATATATATCTCCGGAACAATTCAGATAACTTATGACAGAAAGATTATATATATACGATGACTTCGACTTGGATGGTTCAACTCGATTATCTGTGGTCCTCGTAATTTGTGAGTGGACAAGTTACAGACATGGAAATGGTTTCTGTGACATATAAACTTGAACCTAGAGAGTCCCACAATATAAAGTGTACCCGTTGAGCACTTGAGCAATTAATTATGGATAATTCGGATTATTCATAATTTACACATGAGTATTAAATAATGTGTATTTGTATATGATATATAATTTAGATTAGATACACATTATTAACCTATTGGATTTTGACACTTGTTTATTATTGTTATTAATTAACTAATTGTTAATTAATTATTATTAATAATAAAATTAGAAGAATATTCTTGGAATATTTTTCCATGTATTTATTTTTTCATTTTGTTAATTATTAAATGAATTAATTAATTTGTTAATTGATTTATTTTAATTAAAGAATATTACATGAATATTCTTTGATTTGGCAAATTATGATTTTCTAAACCATGTGTAATTGACACATGGAATTTTTTAATTAACAAAATCAAAATCAAATCAAATTTGGATAAGATCAAATTTGTGTCAAGATTTTGGCCACAAAAATTAATTAATTTTGTTGTAAAATTAATCCCAAAATTTCGGCCACTTAGGGTTTAGGTATACAATGAAATTATTTTCATTTTGTTCAAGCTTAACCCATTCTCATGTGTTGAGAAAATAAAAGAAAAGAGAGATTAAGGTTTCAAACATTCAATTAACACCAAATGAGAAGAAATTGTGGAAATTGGAAGCTTGAAATTAAGGTAATGAAAGTTCCCAATTTCTAATTTCTTAATTTTGTTCTAAACATGAAAATGTGTATTTCATATATATTTTGCATGTCAAATATTATATATATCTTGAATATATATAAATATGTAGATCAAATTTGGTGTTATTTGTTTAAGTAAACTTTAATTGTTTTCTTTTAGCATGTGTAATTTGTATTAATTAAGGAATTAATTCCAAAAATTAAAATTGCAATTCTAGAGTGATTTTGCCACTCCATGGTTGCCTAGAATTATTCTTGAAACTTTATAATGTGGTGATTTAATTTGGAACAAGTTAATTGGATTAATTTGTGATTAAATCGGATTTGGCATGAAAAATTGGTAAAAATTAATTCTGGATCAGATCTGAATTTGTCACTTAAAACAGAATATTTTTCATGAAAAATGTGTTGTTTGGGTGAAAATGGATGTGTATTGGGTGGTGGATAAATTCCGGAAATTATTCCGGAGCGAAAACGCGAGAAAACGGCGAAATTCATATCGAAACGGGCTCCACATGTGCCGACTATGATCCCAGCGAACTGGTCACTGTTCGAGCAGCCCAAGGGCTGACCGAACACTGCTCGAGTGTCTGGGATGGCCCGGCTCGGTGGTTGGTCAACCGGTTTGACCGTTTGCCCGTTACGCGTAGATTTGTCGAAAAATATTTTCGTAAAATAATTTATCGTGTAACCAAATTTATTATGTTATTAAATGTTAATAAATAATATATTTAAACTTATTTGAGTGAATTATAAATCTTTGATATTAATTAATTCGCTCGGGAAAATTTTAAAATGTTCAAAAACCTTTTTCGCCCTCTGCCGTAAGCTTCCGATGTGTCAACCCCAACACTAGTTTTATATGTTTTGGAATAATTAATACCTGAAATGAATTAATTGGATAACAATAACAATTTATATATTATAAAAAGTGAGATTTCTAAATTTGAAATATTAAAAGAGGATCCCCTAACTCCAGTATTTTATTTTATTATTGCAGTTTAAACCTAAGATTTTCCAACAACTTCAACAAATCAAATCTTTATCTTTTCGCTTTAACTCTTATTTTATCATTCTAAATCTATTACATATGGATTGACTCCGGACTTACCTGGTTATTTTTATTACTTCGACACTCTTATACTTGGGAGTAAAAAATCACTTTTATAGCGTGTCACCCATGATAACTTAAAAACATGAAATTAGAGTGTTTTGCTAGCAATAGAGACACCACTAAACTTGCCACACTTAGAAAAGTCGATTTAAGCTTGAAAAAGGGAATCCCTCACTCACAAGAAATTTAGCCATAGACAACGCTTAAAAAGCTTGAAAGTTCTCAAAAATGTCGTGAATAATATCCCAAGGAAGAAGAAAAAAAAGTTTAAATAGGTTTCAAAGAGAAACCCTAAAGGTCTGAATGGTTGTCCCTATGGTGAAATTACTAAAAGACCTAAAACTACCCAATGCTTTCACTCAAGCACGTCCCCAAATGTCTTTTCCCACCTAAAGTAGTTTAAAACAATGATTTGAAACTAATCTAACTTAAGCTAATTTGAGGTGTTTACATCGAATAGTAAATTGACATGCTTACTTAATAAGCAAGGTTAGCTTACTCAATGAGCAAGGTTCTAAGCATAATTAACTCTAATGACCTGGTCAACTAGCTTAATTACATCAAAACTAAAGTCAACATATCAAACAAAATGATAAAATAATACAAGGTTTGGCCGAATTACAAAAGTGTTAAAATTGGGCCAAATTCTCCATATAGGTCCTTGTCTTCAAAATGGCTTTATGAAGCTTCATTCAGATTTGATTTGGGCCAAGTGAAATATCTTAGGGCCATCTCCATTGAAGCCCACATGCGTCATTGATGTGCCACTGGCTTGTCTGTTGTAGTCGGCCATGAAACTCTGAGCTAGTCCTACCATTATTTCTCTGATCTTCTTGGCCTTCTGTCTTATGATTGGCCCTGTTGGTACTTACAATGGTTCTACTTTGATGTTGACAGTGTTCCTTGATGCTCCAAGTATGCCTTAGTTCATGCAACGTGTAGCCATCAGCCAGGCCGGGGTAGGCCGAATTCAGCCTTTTTTTGCCACCCATACAAATAGCTACATGCAACACTTGAATGACACCTCAAGTATTTCAAGTCATAGATTCCTTATAATTATATACTAGATAAAAATCTACATATTTTTGATTGGTCAAAAACGACGAGTTGGACTACCAAATGGTCACCCCCAATCATCTTCAACAGAATAGATTTTTACAAGTGATTTGAGTTTGAATCAATCATTATAATGCATCTCAAAACCTCTAAGTCGAAAAAATTAAATTAAAATAGCAACCCTAAATGAAAAATTATTCTTGGATAAAAAAGTCTCATGTAATCAATATTTAAAGTTAAAATAATATCTGTTCATCGACCATAAGATGAATTCAATGGTTAGAATTTCAAATAAAAAATCCAAAAATTGAACTAGCAAGTAGCAACCCAAGTTAATTTTTTTAAACGAAAATATGTTCTTATCAGATAAGATGTATTTGGGTCTCCTTCGATTAAATACAGTGGCCCCTAAGAGTAGGTACTCATGAAGGAATTTCCCATCCTCAACAATTGCTACTTCTTTTGAATAATCAAATTCAAATCTTTGCTATTCACCACAAATCTACGAGTACAATACCTACACAAACAATAAATAGTATTTGCTTTATTATGATAATTAACAGATGATTAGGAAAAACTGCTCACATAGAAAATGGAGGAAACCTAAGGCAGAGAGACAAAATTAGTAATAACTAAACTTTATTGAGATATTTAAGAGGTTTAATGAGTTACCACGCAGAATCTTTTAATTCATTGATTATGAATTGCACTGGATCAACTATCCCAGACCTGATCAAATCTGTATATTCACCTAATAAGAAGAAAAACCAAAAGGACAAAAATATGAATGCAGTCTCATCCAACTCAATGTACAATGAGAACATCACAGAAATTCACTCGGGTTTTGATTTCTCCTTTTCCTTACTAAAAACAAACCTTTAGCGGGATCATATCCAAGGTCAGGATTGTCCTCCTCTAGTAGCTTTTCGACAACAGCTGAATAGTCAAATCCAGCAGCAAGAGCAATTGAGGCCACAGGCGCCTGTACATGCAATTTCAAATTATTAGCAAGTTTATGCCTTGGAAGTAGCATTGGTTAGTAAGATGGGCGATGCATCCCATTTTAAATCATGTTGGAAATAAAGTCAAGACGATTTTTTTAACATTGTCCAACTTGACGTCCTTTCATTCCCATTGTTGTTTTTGTTGAAATAGACATCTATTGACTTTAAATGTTTATGTAACATCCCTTTTTTTGCCCCTTTAGGGGCATGACTAAGTGGTTTTCAAACAACTTTCTTCTGGATGGCCTACCCGAATTCAATTCTTGGGGAGGTAGGGGGCAAAATAATCAATTTGCATTGCCCACCCCTCTTACCTTTTAAAAAAGGGGAAAAATATACTTCATTTTATCACTACTAAACAAAAGCTCCAGGCAAGCATTAAAGCACCTTGAGAACATTTTGTACAAACTGAACACCAAGCCTCT
This sequence comes from Zanthoxylum bungeanum, assembly GCA_019454045.1. Taxonomy (NCBI): domain Eukaryota; kingdom Viridiplantae; phylum Streptophyta; class Magnoliopsida; order Sapindales; family Rutaceae; genus Zanthoxylum; species Zanthoxylum bungeanum. The sequence continues at coordinate 10,316 of SKCR01036744.1, forward strand.
TCCTATTATAGCCTGTAGTGTGCTTCTTTTCAATTCTTGTAGAGTTCCGCGTATTAAAGCCTGTAGTGTGCAATTTGTCCAGCTCCTTCGATGCATGAAGAAGTGCGACTCCCCCACCTTCAAAATCACCACCAAATTCATCAGAATATCAAAAATGTAATTCATCAGCCCAACAAAGTCTAGCAAACAAAAATCTAAAAATAGAATGCTTACTAGCTACAATTCCATTTTTAAGTGCAGCCACGGCAGCATTTACGGCATTAGCAACTCTACAATGATATTTGTCCACTTCACGCACACTAGAAGCACCAACCTTTAAAAAAAAGTCTTGACTAAATATGTTTTCAATAAAAGACTGTATAACCAAATGTTTAAAATACTAGAATTAAACATCAGCGGAAATTAAGGTAGAATTTTTCAGACAGCCAAACCTTAAAAACAGCTGCTTCAGAAGAAAGCCTTGCAAGCCTCTCTTCTAATGACTTTAATTCATAATTTGAAGTCCTAGTGCTCGATGAAATTTGAAATACCAACTGAAACAAAAATCGTAGAACATACTGAAGAAGATTTCAAATAAAAAAATACAATGAAAAGCCTGAAGATTATTTCAAATCATGTCAAAGAGGCACACCAACCTGTTTCCGTCTCTCTTCAATGTCCTCTTGGCCACCAGACCCACCAAGGATAGCCATCATATCACATGACACCGTGACCTGCAATTATGGAAAGGGCCAAAAAAAAATATCCTATATCAAAGAGACAAGCCCTTGACATGATGTATGGCAAAGGGATCTAGGTCAACGGCGCAAAACCCAAAAAAAAAAAAAAAAAAAATTCATAGATTATATGTATTACCTCTTTGCATGATCCAAGCATTTGTGGTATACAATTCATGTTTGACTTGCTAGTTACGACCTAAAAGTGAAAATGAAGTATTACATTGATTTGTAAATTACATTGTAATGCAAAACCGGTGGAAATATAACCACAAGAACCTACTTGGCCTCCAGTAAAGACTGCAATGTCCTGCATGATCTCCTTCCCATTATTGTCACATTCAGGAGGTTTGACGATACAAAGCTTCATCCAATTCAAAAACACACCATCGCTAATCATACTAAATGATTTATGAAACAATATTTGTAGGACTAAAAATAGTTGAATCATATATGAAAGTAAACAAGTTTCTATTTTGTATGCGAAAACTCTCATGTATTCCATTATAATTTGGTTTTCATATTTGTAAATTTTCCTCAGCCATCTTCATGGAAATTCACAGGTGCCCCGTCTAATTTTTATTTTTTTCTCTTTTGCAAGAAAACCTTTGATTACCTTGGTTCCATGACAAGACTGGTCTAGCCTAAGAGACCTAACTAGGTCCATATCTACATCCTCAGCAACAATCAATAGAGGTCGTCTCTGAACCAAAAAAAAAGAAGGATAAGCTAATTTGTAAATAAACAAATTTGAAACTTTCACTTCTGCATAAAAAACTCTGGCATACCAGTCTCATTGCTTGATCTAAAACAACATCTGTCAAAATTTTCTTCTCATGGATTAGAATGAATGGATTCTTCAAAACCTGGCAAAACATAACAATAGCTGCACTAAAACCAAAAAATATGCTACATAGAACATTTTTGCTAAAACCAGAGCAATCCTAGTTAACTGATTCCCAACATACCAAAAGTAAGTCACAAAAGGTGTGTAGTGATTTATTGAAATACTTACACATTTTTCACATCTATTATCGCTGATGAAGGGGGGGTACACAAAGCCCCAGTCTACATTCATTAAGTTCATAAACTCTAAGCTATTTTTCGATCTTTTCCTCCCCTGCAACAATTTAGCAGTAGAAAAAATACATAGGCTTCTTAGATATTTGAATGACTATGAAAAAGAAATGGAACTAATATCACTGTGAATCAATGTTCAAAAACTCGGTATGCGGTGCGAGGCGGCCACTTCTTTGAGGCGAGGCAGTCGAGGCGGTAGCCTCAATCCAAACATAGGAAAAAAATACAAATATATAAAATAAAAGCATAAATTCATAAAATTATCAAAATCAAATCATCCACCACACAAAATCATCCATCAAAATTAAATCAAATAAAACATAACAAAAGTGAAGATGATGACACGAGTAGCATATTTATCCACTGTTGAAGCAAAAAAGTGAAGATGACACGAGTAGCACTACAATAAAAAGTCAAACAAGTTTAAAACAGTAAGTTTATGGCCACTGTTGAAGCATGTGCAATTTATAATTTGACTCTGACACCTTCACTTTTTTGCTTCAATAGTGGCCATAAATTGGACACATGCTTCAAGAGGAAAAAAAATATATATATATATATATAAACAAACAATCTAAACCCAGTTTCAGCATGAAACAGACTAAACAAACAAATAATGAAGATGTAGATGCTAAACCCAATTAGCGCGAGAAAAAAAATAGCAAAGAATAGTTGAAGATGAAGTACATGAGTTGATGACGAGAAGAAAAAATGAAGATAAAAGAGATTTAGGGTTGGTATTCAAAATTCATAAAGAGATCTTCTCTCTTTATACTTCTATTTCTTGTAAAATACGAAGCTGAATCATTACACCTTTTTTGGTTTTCTTTTTTTCTTAAATTTTATTTTCAAAAGAGGTAATTTTTGCCGGGGCTCCGCCTCTCACGTTATTCGAACGCCCCGACGAAAATACTCTGAGGCGGGTCGCCTTAAATGACGGAGGCAGCCCTTTCCCATTTTCTGGTTCGAGGCAGCAGCCTCAAGGCAGCGCTGCCGTCCAGGCGGTCGAGGCCGCCTCGAACCAAATTTTGAAACATTGCTGTGAATAAAAGATATGATCCATGCAAAGAGGATAACAACAGGGGATAAAGTACATGCCAGGCATATATTAATATTAGAGATATCCAAGGTTGCAGAATTAGCCGCAAAAATACCATTATTTGAAAAGTGTAAACTTAAATAGCAAAAGGACAATGTGATAAAAGCACAATCTTGAAAAACTTTAAAAGACAAGAAACTAAACTCATGTTGTCAAAGGCGGTAGGAAGGGCCAGGGGTTTGGCAGTTCAATCTGCTCAGGTACCACTTTTGACCAATCAAATGACAGATTAAATAGTTAAACTTGCAGAATTTTATCCAAGTTTCGAAAACTCTCTCTCGCATAAGGTGAGGAGGGTAGCCTTGAGGAGGCACAAAAAAACTAAAGCATCAAATAAATCATTCACAACAAATCCATATCAGCTAATACACAAAATAATCCATCAAAACTAAAGAAAATGAAACATAGCAACATAAGTTTATGAAATAAAATGACCACAAATATCTAAATAAAATATCATTTATGTCTAATAGCAAGAAATATGGGTCTGAAATGTCATTCTCCAAAAAGGCATCATATATAATTCCTATAAAAAATAAATTTATTATTAATAATAAATTCTAATTAATAAATAAATATAATAGCAAATATTGGTTATTTTTAAAGATAATAATTATTTTTCCATTTTTTGCGAAGCATCGAGGTCGAGCTACCATGTCAACGCGTTTAATAACACTACTGGTTAGGATTTCAAAATTGAAAATTTTATTTTATGTAGCTTTTTAATCTATAAAGAAGCTCAACTCTCTTATATAATTTTTTTTTAAAAAAATATTAACTTTAGGGCTTTGGAGTCGAGGCTTCCGCCTCGAACTGCCTTACGCTACCCCAACTCAAGACGTCATGAGGCAGGCTTATTGAAAACTCGGCCTGAGGCGATAGCTCAACCGAGACGCGACACCACGAGGCGAGCTTCAGATGGAGTGTTCAAACTATGATTTTATCTAATATATAAATTAAAATACCCAAGTGTCGTCGTTAGGCGACTAAGCAGTTGTTTGAAGAACACGCCCAAGGCCACTTAGGATGCATCTTTAACAGCATAGCTAAACATAGTTATAAGAGTGCCTTGACGCTCATTGAGGCGCTGCTGCAATGCCTCACTATGCCTATTTGGCGAAGGGCATTGTACGTGCGCCTCTTTGAATTTTTTTTAAAAAAATTAACAAAACTAAGACATGAAATAATGGAAATCAATGTGATGTGACTGTTAATTTTACTTATTGTGTTGAAAATTATAGGCTAAATTTATTAAATATAATTTATATGAATTATTCCAATTGAGAAATTAATAAAAAAGCGGCGTGCGCCTTGCACCTCATCTTATGCCTTGCGCTTATGCCACATGAGAACCTTGGCGCCTCGTTGTGCCTAGTTGAACTATAAGCTCAACAATGCATGAAAAGTTTTATAAAATAATAAAGGCAAGAAAGAAAGGTAAAATACAAGCGCAACACCATTCCAAATCAGTCTCAAACAAAGATGAGTCAAATGCCATAAATTGAACAAAAAACTTACATTTACCGAAAAAAAACCATCTTTTCCGACTCTCTCGATAGCCTTGGCTACCAACTCCCCAATATTTTTGTCTCCATTCGCAGCAGTTGTCGCAACCTTTATATAGAAAAAAAAATATAATAATAACAACAATAACAACAATAATAATCACAAGTAAACCTGGAAAATTTCTTCATATCTCTTGATCGGCCGTGCTATACGTCTTAAATACTGACAAACTGCCCAAACTGCATCTACGATATCATCTAATATATATGATACATCATCTCCTTCTTTCAGTGCCCGAAGTCCTTTATTTTCCAAGGCATCTAACAAGGTAAAAGTTAGGATCGGCCTATATTTGATGCCTGCAAAACAAACGTATCAAAAATTCAAATAAGTAATCATGCCCATCCATAGGAACTACTAGCTTACATCTGAGATAACCATTTATCAATTAATAATAGTTCTTCTATACCTCGACTATCAAAACCCACACCACTATCACCACCACGATATACAACGTTCAACCAAAAATCTTCTTCTACCATATCACATGTTACGTTGGCAAAAGGTAACCTCTCAAATTTTGCAACATCGCAAACTTTAGGACTTTCTCCTACAACATGATAATGCTACAACACCAATAACCAATAACATTAGACATTTGTCTGAATAGAACACAATATTATCGAAGTAACTAAAAAATGCCAATATTATTGAGTTTTGATTTTGAATGACAATCTAATAACTTGAATAGAGAAACACCGTTCCATACTATTCCATTCAAATATTTTTTCCAGGGTAAATTTTAACCCACACCTGATATTTTGACATGCTTCACTCTAAAATTCAAATCCCCAACTTAAATGAAAACTAAGGTTGCTTAACGTTGACCGATGAAAATACTATAATGCCCTGAGTAAATGTTATTAAATGCACGTTGAAGTGCAAAGGTATTAGGGCCTGGCGCATGATGAAGAGGGGTCACAAATTGAAAAAAAAAATTTATAATTATCCAATTAACTAAAACGACTAGAAATCATTGAAAATATATCAAAACACAATTATAATAAGTCCATGTTCAAGGCAAAGCAAAACAATTGGTTCTATGGATAGTTGAGATAAACAAAATATCAAAGTGATGAGACCAATATTGATACTGATAATATAAAACCCCAAAAACCGATCTAAATTTATTAAAGAACTGTTATACAACTTGAATTTAAGTGGGGTATATCAAATCGGGCAGGGTAAGCAATTTTTGGTGAGGCACTTGCAGTTTGACCACTCATAAGGCACATTAGTATGAAAGCTTTCAATTTTTTTTGCTTCCGACTTTGAGTAGGTTAAAGTTTTCCCCCAAAAAAGAAAAATATTGCGAGCAACTCACTTTAGGGAGTTTATGTTCTGCGGTACCAAAAATGTAGTTTCTGCTCCAACTCAGTCTACTGCCAACCTGATGCAGAATATCACGAAATTTCATCACATAATAAACTTGAGAGCTGAGAGAGATTTAAAGAAAATAATAACAGAGAGATTTTTAAAAAAAAAAAAAAACAAGAAACAGGACATTCTCACCGGCCGGATACTGTTCTTAGCCACCCTGCAATTCACATTAAAAACAGAAAGTCAGAATTTCATAACAAATAAAAGATTTTATCTTCATCATTATCAACAGAATGCTCATACCTGACTTTGGAGCTCAGGCTGGTGGCTAACCTATACATCGTCCGTCGATTTGGGGAAAATTATTTAATGGAAGGTTAAAAATAATTATTAGTCAAAGAAGAGAGCAAACAGAAGTCGAGAGAAGTATTGCAGGATATTTTTTTTTTTTTTCGGTTTGGACTTTGGACCGTGGCTGTAGGGTTTAAGTCAGATTTTTAGGGTTTAAAACTTTAAATATACCACCACACTTCCCAAAATACCCTTATTTTTTTAATACAAAATTATTATGTTTTACCGGATACCATTTTGTTTTAAGAAAGCAAACCGAAGTGTATTAAAATAGAATTGAGTAACCCAATTACTAAAATACATTAAACTATATTATAGACCAAAAATTTTAATATCTAACTAATTAGATCAAACCTGACAAATGGTATTAGAGCCAAATACGAACCATAAATATGCTAATAAGGATGTTGGGCCACAATGGGATGGTTGTAGTATCTCACATTACTTAAGAGAAATCTTAGATATGTGCTTATAAGTAAGAGATTCTATCAATTAATTAGAGGCATTTTAGGTGAACTTGGGCTCATGTCAAAAACAAGACTGTGAGGGGCCATGGGCTAGGTTGCTGGGCTAATCTTTAGGCCACCGGAACGGACAATATCTCATTAATTGGACCGGACCTTATAAAGAATCACTCATTAAATCTCTAATTTTTTCGATACTACTCAATAAATCTTTAATTTGTTCACAATTACTTATTAGATCTATGTTGGTTTAACAGTAATAATACATAATACAAGAATGATCTTTATGAATCTAATGATTAATTATTAAAAAATTAAGGGGTTAATGAATAACTAAGAAAGACCCAAAATATATTTTACACTGATGTAAAATTGTAAATTATATACATTAATTAAAAAAATAAAACCGCCGCAAAAGCTTCCCCTGTTCCCCACACCATTGATTCCAATCCAACGGTTCAAAATAACCCGCGAATCCATCAACTAATCAAAAAACCTGTTCGACATTTAACGCGAGAACATTCTACTTCGACAACTTCAGTGCCGTTTGAGGTTCAAACTTTCGTCCCTAACGTTAACTTGAACACACTAACGGCCGTTAACCTTAGAGTTTTAAATACCCCCCTACAAAAATAATAAAATTAAAAAATAAAACACATTAAAGCCTTGAATAAAATAACGGGAAGCAAGTAACGGTGACGTCGGTGCTAATATATTCGTTAAGACTTCTTTCATTTGTTTTAATTAATTAAAAAAAAAAATCTTTCAGTTCTATCTTCAACGGGCGAGAATTTTTCGAAACAAAAACAATTTGTTTGTTGTTTTTAGAAAACGTTTTTATTTTCTTCTCTGGTTCAACGAAAGGGTTTCTTTCCCGCCACTTCGTGGTAATTTTTTTTTACTTTCAGAATTCATTTTTTTAATGTTATCTCCGATTGTTTTGCGATCTATGTTACCGTTATTTTTTGAGCCACAAGTAGCTCTGATTGGCTGGAAAATTGATTTTTTGGCTAATTTTTATCAAAAGCCCTAGAATCGTTTGTGATATTTTTAGCTTTTTATTATTTGTTTTTTATTTGATTAGTGAACTTTATTATATGGGTTTTGTCTCTATACGCATGGTGGTGGTGTGGTTTGGACTTTGGAGAATTGTATTTGGAATTATAAATTTTAGGGTTTTTAAACTGATTATGATTCATTAATTTGAGAAATACATTAAGGGTTTCGTGTTAGTTTCTTATTTGTTCGTTACTTTGTTTGTTGATTAAGATTTTGGGTTTTGGAGATGATGTATAGAAGAAGATGGATGAGTTGAAATTAGAAGAGTGTTGTCTTGAGAATAAGCAACTAACGGCTGCTTCGAGCTCGTCTTCGTCTGAAGGTTGTGGTAGTGCTATTCTCAAGTCGCCTGGGGTATCTAGCCCTGCAACAACATCACCTACTCATAGGTAAATTTTAATTTAGTTATCTATTGCTGGATGAATTGACAAAGGATTAGATAGTGGTTATTGGTGCTCACTTTGTATTGATTTGATTGTTGCAATGAATATTTTGGGAATTAATTTTGCAGGAGGACCTCTGGACCAATTAGGCGAGCAAAAGGTGGTTGGACTCTGGAGGAGGTAAGCGTTTTTTATTCTCTTACTTATGTGAACTTGTATCTGTTAGTAGTGGCTGGCCGGAATTTGTTTGATATATAAATATTATTATTGAGCTTGATTTATTAAAGAGTGAGGTTATTAGACCAGTTGCTGGGTATTCTGATCAGGAAAAAGTTAAGCTATATTTGGTTGCTGATTTTATAGCTTGTTTTGATTACTCTAGCTACGAAACATTTTGCTCACAGGTGATTGCAGCTCTAATAAATTATGTGTTTAGTATTCCCCATGTACATGTGGCGTTGCTTTGCTATTTCCTGTTTGCGTTTTAGAATTTATTAATAAATACAATCTCTAAATTTGTTACAGGATCAGACATTAAGAAAAGCTGTAGCGACTTTTAAGGGGAAGAATTGGAAGAAAATCGGTTTGTTTCTTTTCTAGAAATTACTCAAATATTAATTGTTAAATGTGCTGATTTATTTGCAGAGATTTCATTCCAAATGTGTTTATCAGGCCAACAATTAGCATTATTAAAAATTTCTAGAATATAAAAACCTTAGAAAGAATTATATTGAGACAAATAAAAAATACAAAAACCTTTCTTTTGATAGAATAAAATTTAAATCAAAACAGATCAAGAATGAGAAATATTTCTTATGGGTTAACAAGATAGAAGACAGTTGGGGGTCTCAACCTTTTGACAACCTATCAGCTCTTGCAAATATGAGAGGAAACCCGTTGTTTGTAGTGCATGTAGGTAGTTAGTTAGACACATAAGTAACTTTTCCTCATGCATTCCTGAGTGTGGGGCAAGTCCTGTAGCATGCATCTAACATTTACTGTGGTTGGTGATATTCTAAAAGTGGGTCTGAAGTTGGATGGAGATTGAAACTCCCAAATAATTTAGGACGACTGATTAAGGCAAATAGAGTAATTGCTGGTTATAAGTTTGGAATATAATGATTTTGTTTCCAATTTCTGATATTATGATATTGTAATTATCAGTACAATTAGAAAGAAATTAGTAACACAAACATGAGTGCGTGCACAATTTGGATTTTGCAACGTTGTTTAAGGTAAGTTGTCTTAACATTTGAAAACAATGTCTATGCAGCTGAATATTTTCCTGATAGATCAGAAGTGCAATGTTTGCATCGATGGCAGAAGGTTCTTAATCCGGACCTTGTTAAAGGACCTTGGAATCAAGATGTCGGCTCCTAACTGCTATCTTTGTTTTATTTTCTCCACACTCGTAATTGGATTCGAGTTAACTGTTTCCTCTTTTGTTAATAGGAGGATGATAAAATCATTGAACTGGTCTCAAAATATGGGCGTACAAAATGGTCTGTCATTGCAAAGTCTTTGCCAGGTCGCATTGGGAAACAATGCCGAGAGAGGTAGCTTTTACAAATGATTATAACTTTTACAAATGATTATGAGTTTAGATTGTTTGTCCATCCATATTGGGAGGATTTAATGTTGATTGCTGTATCTATTTCATTTTTATGTTATATTTGATCCATTTCTTGCTCATAATTCTGCATGATGAACATGGGTAATATTGGATTTTTTTAATTCATTCCTGCTGATTGGATTTATTAAGTTTTAAGACAAAACTTTTGTAGATGGCACAATCATTTGAATCCAGATATAAAAAAGGATGCCTGGACTCTGGAGGAGGAATTAGCACTTATGAATGCCCAGCGGATACATGGGAACAAATGGGCTGAAATTGCTAAGGTTTTACCTGGAAGGTAACCATTTTTATTTTTATTTATGGTATAAATTTCATATAAGACATTGTGGACTATAATGCACTAGTTTAAAGGAATGGTACAAATATTTGACTCCAAAGAAACATTCGTGTTTGCGGCTAATAGTGGTGCAGTGCAAAGCTATCAATATGATAGGTTGTTACTTATACAATGTATCGATTGCTGAATCAAGAAGTTATTCTGTTACCAATATATCATGGCTATGTTCTTCTGAGGAGCCAAAGAACTAGTCCAAGTAAAATTTAATCTTTATGCTCAGTGCTGATCAAAAGACTATTGTTTCATTAAGAGACTTGTATTATAAGTCTTAAATAATTTTGAACTGAATAATATCATCTTCAGATTGACCAGAGTTTTATGGAACTAGGTACTTAGGAATTGTGGCTACTGGCTTGGGATTTGGGAAGTGTGTGATTTTATGTTTAAAATTCTAATGATGACTGCTGGTATGACTTTTCTCGTTACGTTATGAACCAATCTGATAGAACTTTCAGAATATTGTAATGATCGATGGTGACAAAACATGTGACATGATGTTGTTTTCGCAGGACAGATAACTCCATAAAGAATCACTGGAATAGTTCCTTAAAGAAAAAGTTGGATTTCTATTTGGCTACTGGGAAACTACCACCAGTTGCAAAAAGTAGTCTACAAAATGGCACCAAGGGTCTACAAAATGGCACCAAGGATACAAATCAACCTACTGCAACTAAAAATCTTGTTTGTTCAAATAAAGACTCAGATTCAGCTGCACAAACTTCATCAGGAACTTCAGACATAAGCAAGCCAGATGAAGTTGGGGGCAAGGATATGTTAGAGTCCTCGGCTCTTGTTCCAGTTATGGCAACTTCATCAAACATTCGTCCAATTGAATCTGTGGATTCTGAAGTTGTAGAATGTAATCCAGAGTCCCCTCATATGGACCTTACTTGCTCAGAGTCAATGCCAAGGATCGAGAATTGTGCATTCAACTGTGAATTTGCTGAAGACAGAGTTATCGGGACAAAGAAGCAAGTTGGAACTGCAACCTATGGTTCATTATACTATGTGCCCCCTCAGTTAAAAAGTTGTATCCCATTAGATTCAGATCTTTCGACCACATGTTCTGAGACTCATGAATACAACTCTAGTCCCATTACGTCACCTATTAGTTTCTTCACTCCACCTTGTGTGAAGGGCAGTAGTTTAAGTGTGCAAAGTCCTGAATCCATTTTGAAAATTGCTGCTGAGACCTTCCCTTATACTCCTTCCATATTTCGAAAGCGAAAGCCAGTAGATCAATCTCAATTGAATGCTAATAAAATAGGGAAGGTAGATGGAGTGACAGTGAGTGACAGTTTTCACTTATATGGTCAACAGGAAAGCAATCAGAACAATTCAGAAAATTCTCTGTTTCAAGATGGAAGTCCTAATGGTACTATGGAGCCCACTAGAATGACCTTTAATGCTTCTCGTCCATACCGGTTAAGATCCAAACGAACTGCTGTTTTTAAGTCTCTGGAGAGAGAACTCGAGTTCACTTCGAACGAACAGAAGTGTGATGGCAATACCAAATCTGTGAAATTGTATGTGAAAGGAACTTCTCCTGTTACTGAAGATCGTTTGCTGCACACAACAAAATGATTTTGACCTAGAGCATAAACTGTAAGTTTTAGTTCTGCTGGCATGGTCTAAATTGTTCAAGCTGCTATCATTAGAAGTGAATTTAAACTGTCTGTGGCTTCTGTGTTTGGATAATGGTTTTGTCATGTGAATGGTTGAGATATTGGGCATAAACATTGATTTTTTTTTTTTTTTGATCATGAATATTTTTATTCTGGGTTTGCAATGTTCTCGTCACATTTTTCATCTGTGTCACATCACCCACAGACCATAGTTATTCTTACTTTTCCGCAAAGGGTGGCATATATAATGCATGCATAAGACACTTAAAACTCTTTTAGAGGAAGGAACATGTATAAGTCGATCATCTATACTTCATAGATATTTGACAGTTTTCTTCCGGATAAAATTCCCAATGCAGCATCAAACTGCCGAGAAAAGAAGCGATACTCAGCTAGGAAGTGTTCTCTTTTGAAAGAATCAACATTTTGGGATAGTAGTGTATGTCCCTCTTTCTGCCCTGGCAGTGGTAACAAAAGCCAACTTACCGATGGCATTTTTTGGGTCTGGATCTATTTATCCAGAACCAAGTATGATCTTAATGCTCCATCTGCCTCCACTTCTACCTCCCATGAATTAAGTTTGTTTGTGATGTGACTATTAGGATCTATATTGTTTTTTTATTTTTATTTTTATTTTTATTTTTCTGGAAACATGCAGAGTTCAAAATCTTCTGGCTGGCCTTCTTTTACTTTGAATTGTGTTGTTATCTTCACTGCACTGGTATGAAAAAATTTATGGAAAGCTCGCTCTCTTTATTTGTAATTGATTTTTATCCTATTTTTGTTGATACAGGAATAAGACTGGAGATACTCTTGAAATTCACCGAGTCTCCAGGGAATGGCAACTGAATTCTTCTTACTCTGCAAATATTTGAAAGTGACAAAATCACACTTTTTGGTTGTTTGTTCCAATCTCTGGACCTGCACACAGTTATCTTGCCACCTGCGATGATATATGCGAGAAATATTTCCGAGGCTCCTTGTCTCTGTACAGTAAGAACTGATAAACCTGAATTAACTATTTGTGAAGAAATACTGACTGAATTTTGTACAGAATCGCCTGAGAAGAAGTGAAACTTCATCACGAGGCCTTACGTCTTACGTTACGCTCTGTCTGCTTTCACACTGTATTGTTAAACTTAGATCTTGATGTAATTTGGATAGTACTTTCTTCTGATGTATGCTCTCCTTTGAACAGATGAAATATACAATTACTTGACACAGATTATTTTTGCAATGTCCATTTTGATTCATTGATTCACTTGTGATATTTTGGTTGAATTCTTTTCCACTGGCCATTATTTAATTTATAAATTGCTAGCTATATAATGGTTGATTTTATTGACAAGTGAAGTATAAATTATGCATGTCAAGGGAGCAGTTCAATGGCTAATGAGTAGTAATTCAAAGGGGAAAATATTTATTTATTTCATTATAAAGAAGAAGTCTATCACATATATAGAGATTAATTTTTGCTTCATAGATAATATTGGTTAAGTTCCGAAGGGGATGAAAACAAGACTCGAATGTTAATGAAATTATATCCGAAAATTATGACAACTGAAGATTGTCGAATAAAATCAGACCTAAAAGCTAAAGATTAATTGAACCTATCAAATACCAAATTATTTACAATCACCTGATTGAAGGAGAAGCTTATCATTGGCACAATCACTTCAGAATTTCTTGAGAAGCTGTTAAGCAGCGAAAGCATTATTAATAAATACGAGACATGTTACAAATTGATGCCAGCAGACTCAACTGTCCATGTCCATCCTGCATCACTTTTAATCCGGTTAAGAGATTATAGCACGGTTTTTAGGTATTTTAAGTTATAACTCGTTCTATATTAAATATATTTTTATATATTTGACTAATCAATCCGTAATTTGATTAATCATAGGTGATACTTAAGCCGCGTCTGGTTGGATTGAATTACCAAACCGCATTATCTTAACCTCCTGCTTTTGAAAACATAGTGTAAACCAAGTTCATTCAAACTCAAATGACGAAAATCTGAAGTGCCTTCAAATGCCGATTTCTTGCCTAAAAAATCTCTTATCTCATATCTATAATCAAAAAGAAATTAGGGTTGATAAATATTAATTCGTCTCAACTGATTGCAAACTCTATTGAAATAACACCTATGAAAAAATGTACAACAGAAACTCCAAGAATTAAATTATTAAACAGTACAAAAAAAAAATTGGAAAAAATGAAAAAAGAAAAAGCCGGGGATGCGATGACGACGGATAAAAATGGGGTTAAAAAATCGAACCCCTCTGGCTGTGGTTTAGCCTGAACCTCAATGGGTATGAGCCTGACCAAGCTCTGAGCCATTCTGGTTCGGTGAAAGAGAAACATCCCCTGGACCCTTTGAAATTATAAAGCTGCAAAGCAACCCTATCCTAAAGGAAAATAATATTTTACCCTAAAGAGTAAAGACACCCCGAATTAGTGTCCGAATGAATAAAGCTTAAAATTATGCATTTTGAACTTTGTCTGTTCTGGCACCAATTCGGGTGCGCGTTCGGGTAAAATAGCAGTGGCCCCTCGTAAAATACATGGGTTGCCTCAATTGCAGGAAGAAACTTATATGGAGCATATTAAATATAAATGATTTCATGTCTCTCATATTATTGGTTAATTTCGAATTTAATATATATATATCAAAATATTAATGGACGAACATATCACATCATCATCTGTATATCACATCATCTGTATTCTATCCCACACAAATCTTTCTTTCATTTGCAGGGAACTTTTTAAAGTCGTTTCATTGTCGGCACTTTTTAAATTGACATTTTTATATTAAATAACAATAATTTTAACATGAATTTAAAAAAATACATTAATGATATTAAAAAAAAAAAGGGAAAAGTACAAAAAAGAAATGTAGTTTTTGCGAAACTAGAATTGTGTTTTTTAAGTGACAAAATATCACCATGTAATTTCGTGATTTGGCAAAAACTGACAAAACAGATAACATCATTAGTGACACGTGGTATGAGCATGACTATTGATGTGACATAGGCATAACTGCTGATGTGGCATGGACATGACTACTGATATAACATGATGTGGAAACATGAAATAACGAAAATATTTATACCACATCATCACGCACTAATGATGTTACATGTTTTGCCAGTTTAACTAACGGATAAATTCACAAAAAAAAATCTTGTCATAAAAAAGCCATAATCAAGGTAAAAAAAAAAAACTAAAACCTCCACATTTTCATACTTATGGAATTCTGAGTGTTAGAATATTATTTAATTTAATATTATTGATGGTGATTTTTCGTTTCAATGATAAGATTGAGATTTTCACCCCTAAACAAACCTCCCCCAACTGTGAATTTGTTTGGTTAGTGGGAACCACATAAATTTGACAAGAGATAGCTAATCATAGAGACATGAATTTACGTGGTTCGGTTGAGAACGGCTCCAACTTATGTTCACAGGAGAAAATGAGTATTCTTATAATGCTCGAAGTAAAGGCCGACCCAAGCTCCAAACAAGAGAATACAAACAAATTACAACACTAACATGCCTCGGGTCGTGATTAACCCAGTATATCTCTCACAAAGTGGCTGGGTGGAGAACTCGTTCTCTCTCTATCACTAGTTTCTCTAACACTTTACAATGACTCAAGTGTAATATAAAAATCTCAACCCCTTCAATAATGACTTCAACCCCTTTATATAAGTTCTCAAAACCATTATTTCCCATCAACCCTGACATCAGCTTATATCACTGAATCATCTTTACAACCTTTAGTCAATGCTTCACCACCTTCTCAGTCAATCAAATAAGTTTATTTTTCTACCACCGCACCAGCCTATGGTGGCCTCTGGCGGCCACTGCACCATCATATGACAGCTGGCAAGACCTATGATCATTGTGAACCACGACTTTATCTCTTTCATCAGTAATCTTCTAGATGCACTCCTTCCCAGATTGGGCATATGCCATGCTACTCCCAAACCGATCAGGTGTCACTTCATCCAATCTCCTCGGGTCATACTCTTTAGACTGTACAAAGATGACCTCATCGGGTCAGGGTAGTTAAATATGCAGAGCGTCCCCAACCCAGTCTTCAACTTCATCACATAAACTCTCATCAGCTAGTGCATCTCATTTGCACATCAGGATATGTACTCTTTCCTAATCTTCTTTCTTTTTTTGGGCCCTCGGGCCTTGCAAAACCACCTAGGTCAGGTAGTACAACATCATACTCTAATCTTCCTCAGGATGGGTGTTGCAAAAACACCATCAACAAATACTTTTTTTTTAATTTAATCATTATTAAAATGAATTTGATATTTTTTCGTGGAAGATCTATAAAAGAAATGAGAGAGCTTAGAGTTTAAAGTTGATAGAAAACTTCGAATTTCAATTAAGATTTGGAATGATTTTTCATTCCAATTATCAATCAGGGTTTGAAATATTTTTCATCGCAATTTAAAAAATCAGACGTGATTCAAGATAGAATGAGACTGATAAAGGATGTCCCAATTACCAGCTTTATGAGAGACTCTAGGCTTGATCGATTGATTTGTTCTAATTGAACCGATAAAACCAGATGACTTCATAATTTTTTTTAATTAATTATCAGTTTTAATTAAAAATTAGGAATCGTTTGGTTTAGTTCACCGATTTTATCGGTTTTGTCCGATTTTTTAATACCCCGATTTTTTGGGTTCAATTAAACCGAACACATAGCCAATTCTCGATTGACCAGTTCAACTGGCCAATCCGGTCAAGTTTTTAAAACTATGCTCAAAACTAAAGAAGAGTTCGGCAATAAATTCACGTATGCTTTTATCATGAATTTTTATATCAAAATGTTTAACAACGAGTCGTGTTGAATTTGTTTGATTGATAATGAGATCTCTTTAAAAAAAAAAATTTATCAAATTGTTCAAGTATATAATCGGAAATTAATCTCAATTAATTGAAGCTTCAATAATTACGTGTTTTTTACTCTATATAGTAAAAAACACGACCCAAATTTTAGTGAATAAATAAATCAATTACCATCAACATAAAAGTTCAATAATTACTACGAATCTTGTATATTATTAATATTGTTTATTTCTTAATATTGTAAATATAACATTTTAATTACATATACTATCTACCTCATTGTAAAATTACCGTCTAAAGATTGGACTTGAAGAAGAATCTAACAACTGGATAAAATTTATTTTTGTTTCATTTGTCTTGATACATGCATGCATGGTAACAGTCAAATGTATCGTAAAACTACAGTCAATCACCCTGAACCAAATTCTTCTTCGCAATTATATTATGTAGGAGCAAAAAAACTTGCGAAAAGTCTTTCAGATCATTTTACCGCCCCAACAAGGCAACGCGATCCTTCAGTACTGCCTGTGATAGGTTGATGTCGAATAATTCACATCGTATAGGCATCTCCATCTCATAGAAGGGATTCTTCAATACATAATCCGTGTATAATTCATAGATGACTTTCAATAGAGATTCCATGTGCAGAGTCCCAGGTTCACACACCACAAAAAACTTTGTCCCTGCATATCGAAATAAAAACAATTACTTTTCTAAATTTATCTTTCACTGGAGAAGGAAGCCAACAATACTTCACACTAGTAATAGGCATGTTAAAAAACTTTCTCTAGGATTAATCAGATGATGTTTCTAAGACCCTACCAACCAATACTTCTTTACCATTACAGCATGTATATATAAGAATCGACATCAAACAAAGTCCTAGAAGAGTCTGCTAGTGCTTTCGTAAAAGGCGTTTCAAGTGGAAAATTTTGGCAAATTGAAACACAACATTAAAAAGCACATATCAAGAGCTTCTCCTGACAGCATTCCAATAGGTTTTGTAATTCAGCAAGCACTTTCTAAAAAAGCATCTATCAAGTGCTTTGTCAAAAATCACTTCAAATGCTTTTTAATCCAAAAACGTCTTTGTCTACATACTACAAAGTACAAACAGATTCAAATCGATTCCAACTACATGAAAGCATTTCACTCAATAATGCACACTACATTTAACCATGGGGATAAATATATACAAATCACTTCAAATGCTTTTTAATCTCAAATTCTACTTGCAACAAATGTAGTGGATTACTGGAAAGTGGAAACTACATTCCCTTCTTATTCCCTTTGCACAAGTTTGAGACTCTCTAGATTAGAAACTAACTCTAAGGCTTGGTTTCGATTGAGGGAAATTGCAGAACTTTGATTCAAATCTCTCCATTTGGAATTCAAGTTAGAAGAGCAATGAACATAAAGTGTGTTTAAAGCCTAAATCTCACTCTTCAAAATAGATGGCAATGTGACAGTGCATTTCACCAATCATGATTGAACTGGGAATTGCATAATTTATATCCAAATTCTGTCCTAATGAGAACTAACTCTAAGACTTGGTTTGGATTGAGGGAAATTGCGGAAATTTTGATCCAAATATCTCCATTTGGAACTTCAGTTAGAAGAGCAATGAACATAAACTGTGTTTAAAGCCTAAACTTATCTCTTCAAAATAGATGGCAATGTGACAGTGCATTTTACAGATCACGATTTAACAGCTAATTGCATAATTTCTAATCCAAATTCTCTCCTAATTAGAAAAATGTCTTACGAAATAGTGACCAAGCGGCTAGCTCTAAGCATGACTTTTTAATTAGAGCTAACTCTAAATACAACATAGTCAAAACAAAGGCCTAAAAGTCATTTGAGGAATGAGTCTGCTAGTGCTATCGTAAAAGCCGTTTCAAGTGGAAAATTTCGGCAAAAGTACCTGAAAAATGAAAACATAAAATTAAAAAGCACATATCAAGAGCTTCTACAGACACACTGACAGCACTCCAATAGATTTTGTAATGCAACAAGCACTTTCTAAAGAACAACTATCAAGTGCTTCGTCAAAAATCACTTCAAATCCTTTTTAACCCGAAAACGTCTTTGTCTATTTCATCTACATACTACAAAACAGATCTAAAGCAATTCCAACTATATGAAAGTGTTTCACTCCCTAAAGCACTCTACATTTAACCATGGGGATGGCTTATGTTAGGGCCCATGGTTCAAATGCAGATGGTTGGTGAAGGAACCTCTGGAGACAATTGGGCTGGGAAACAAATTATTGAAAGATCTCAAATACACCCACCTGTGCAGCACGTGTATACAAGGAGGAAATCCAAATTGACACCTAAGGAGGGGAGAGAACAATATTGGCCACTGCCAACAATCACTCAATCTCCCTTCCTCAAAACAGAGCTATTCTCACTCTCAACATTCCAAAAACAATTTTTCTACCCCCTTCCTAAAAAGCTTTCCCCTCCCTTTTATTTTCAACCTACTGTCCGCTCCCCTATCTTAGCCCCATGATTGCTTCCTAACAGAATTCTTCCACGTCAGCAGCCTGCATTTTGTTGCAACCAATTTGCGCATCTGCTGTCAGTTGGCAATATTCTTCTCTCCCCTCCTTAGGTGTCAATTTGGATTTCCTCCTTGTATACACGTGCTGCACAGGTGGGTGTATTTGAGATCTTTCAATAATTTGTTTCCCAGCCCAATTGTCTCCAGAGGTTCCTTCACCAACCAAACCATCTGCATTTGAACCATGGGCCCTAACAGCTTATAAACATTTCATAAGTTCTTAGCATACAAATCTCAAACTTTACTTGCAACAATTGCAGCAGGTTACTGGCAACTACCTTTCCCTTCTTATTCCCTTTGCACAAATTTGAGGTTCTCTAGATTAGAAACTAGTTCTATGATCTGGTTTGGATTGAGGAAAATATCGAAATTTTGATTCAAATCTTTCCATTTGGAACTTAAGTTAGAAGAAAAATGAACATAAACGATGTTTAAAACCTAAATTTCTCTCTTCAAAATAGATTGCAATGTGACAGTGCATTTTATCGATCATGAATGAATTGCGAATTGTATAATTTCTATCCAAATTCTCCATTAATTAGAAAACACTTGGATTGAATTGAAGGAAATTGCGGAAATTTTGATTCAATTCTCTCCATTTGGAATTTAAGTTAGAAGAGCAACAAACATAAACTGCGTTTAAAGCCTAAATTTATCTCTTCAAAATAGATGACAAAGGAACAGTGCATTTTACAGATTATGATTTAACTGTTAATTGCAGGATTTCTAATCCAAATTCTCTCCTAATTATAAAAAAGATCACAAGACTCCGGTCAGTGGGAGGTGGTTGTTTCTAAAATTCGAATCTATGACCAAACGGAACATAAATTAACACCTAAACATCAAGCTAAGCACGAACTAACTGTAAAATACAACATAGCCAATATATTCAAAACTTAAAACGAACAAAAAAAAATACCAGTGAGAGATTGGAAGCAATGGAGATCAAAGGTATCAGCTTCAAGGAGTTCGATGCCATAACAACCAGTTGTAGGCGATAACTGTTGAGAGATCGCGTGCATCGAATGCCATAAACTCGCCACTCTCAAGCTATCATTCGTGTCCATTCGCCCAGCAGATCCATAATCCTGATTTTAATTTAATTAATTTTTTCAATAAAAATAGTTCTAATTTTCAATAATTGAAGCAGATTAAAAAGAGGAAGAAATAGTACCTTGTGGAAAATCAAGCCGCCGGATTTGTTGATGATGTAAAGGCTGTAAATTGCTGCCATCAGTAAAGGCTTTCTCTGAATCTGCTAACTTCGGAAGCAAAACGCAGATGATGAAGCCAAGAGTGAATTAATTTACCCAAGTGTTTTTATGAAGTACGAGTCTTTCAGAATTAACAAATTAGTCCCTGTGGGTTGGAAAAAATAGCAAATAGATCTATAAATTCACATTTAAAAGTTTTTAGTTGTATTTTGAATTAGATCTTAATATTTTAATTATATATATATATATAATTAAAAATAAATAATTTTTTTATTATCATTTGTAATTGGTTTCGAGCTTTTTTTTGCCAAATCCGGCCCATACCGTTTTCTACTAGAGTGGATTAAGTGTCTGTTTGATATGGTTTCTATTAGAGGAAAAAATATTTTTTTTTAATTTCAAAAGCTCTATTCAAAAAATTTGGTGATGTTTGGTTGTATTTTAAGTAGAGCTTTTGAGGATTAAAAAAAACTATTTTGCCTCTACTAGTAAAAGTTCAAAATTTAGGCTTTTATGAGTAGAGCTTGTAAAGCTTTTTTTAAATATTTAAATTATCTATAATACCTTTATTTAATTTAAAAATATTATTTAATTTCTTTCATAACACAACTTAAAAAAATTCATCTAATAGAGTAATTTTATAATGTTTAATAAAAACACTCATTCACAATCAAACACCTAAAAACTTTTGATCAAAAACTCTACTTCTAAAAATTCTATTAATAAAAGTTCTAATTGAATAAACTATATCAAACAAACTCTAAAACTCACATAACCTAATAGGGTCGGGCCTTACCATCCTTACTGCATGATAATTTTTACCAATCTCGAGATTTATTCTATACCATACTCATCCTAATTTTACATACGACTTTGAATTTTATGAGGCTCTACATGAGTTATTAAAGTATGTGATCTCATAATAATAATAAAATAAATAAATTTTTATTATTATTTTTTATTGAAATAAGTATTGACTTTTCTTAGGATCTCTAATTTTCGTCTAAATTTGAGGATTTCAACCGATCGTCTGTGTGGGTTTTCCCCAAAGCTACCCTTGATTAGTTTTTTTTTTTTAATCTCAAGGTACCTTAGCTTAATCATGTATTGAAGGGATATATATGATTTAATGGATAATTATTAATTTTGATAAATTTAAATATAGGAAAAACAACTATATTGAAGATAATCGGAGGGAAGCAAATGGTGGAGACACACATGGTGAGTGTATAGGAGAGCTTTAGTTTCATTTCTCTCTTATATAGTTAAGGATGACTTTGAGGTTATTTCCGCGATTCGAACCTGTAACCTACAAGTCATAGAATAACATTATCATTACATAAAGGCTCGTCCTCAGTATTAATCATTTTATTTTTGTATTAATAATTTAATGTAAACTATTAGAATGATCCAAAATAAATCTAAACATGCATAAATGTGACAAAATTTAATGACATGTAATTGAGGTTGAGATATTGTGATTTTTAATCTATTGCTGGCTAGTTGTCAAGAATAAGTAGGTGGATGGTAAATATTTGTTAATGAGTAAAAATGGGTGTTTTGATGAATAATTTTTTTTTTTTTTGGAATCATTGGAAATCTCGTCGTCAAATCATCATTTACGGGTTTAAGTAGAGCATGTAAAACCCTGGTTGTCTCAAGCTCTTACAAGTAGACCTGGCCGTCGGTTCCCGGTTCCACAAGTGTGGAATCGGAACCGTAAACCGAACCGTAATCGAACTGGTCGGTTCCGGTTCGGTTTACGGTTCCCCTTCCCGTTTTTTTTTTTTAATAATAAATTTTAAAAAATAGAAAAAATTATATAATCGTAATGTTTTTTCATACTATCACATCATTTTTATAGAATCATTTTTTATAAAATTCTTTTAACATATAATCTTTTTTTATAGCCAACTATTGGCTAGTGTTTTATTTATATAAGCGATGTGGGATATTTGTTACTTGGCTATTGTGTCCCACATCGCTTATATAAAGAAGTCAATAACCAAGAGTTTGTTATAAAAAGGATATGGACATTCATGTTTTAGTATTGCAATATTAAACCTCATTAAGTCATTATTAGTAATAAAAAAATTGAGATTTACTTGTGGAACCTTACGGTTCCAAGAAAATATTTTTTTATTTTTTTTTACTTCCAGTTCCAACCGGAACCGTACGGTTCTGGTTGGAACCGCTGGAACCGTTCGGTTCCGAAACCGGAACCGGTTGGAACCGGAACCGTCCGGTTCCAACCGATGATTGATCCAAAGAGAAGAACTGAACTGATCAATGTAAAATTTTATGAATTTCTCTTTTAATTCTAGCAACTAAAATCTATTTATTTTTGGAGGCTAGCCAGTAATGTAAAAGATGTCTATTGCTTTTCTTTTTTCTTTTTTCTTTTTGGTTATTTAGGTATTAGAAATTGATCTGTAATGGAGGATCCAAAAGGGTGTCTGATAGACAGTAAAGACTGTTCAAATTTATATCTCCTCAAGTCATTTAAGACGTTTCTTCCATCTTTTGTATCTAAATAGTACTTCAATTCTAACTGGCCGTGTTTGTATCATTCACTATTAATATATAGTATAATTTTTCCTCGAACATAATCATGAGGTAGCAGGAGATTATCTCAAATTATGTTACCAATTTTTGCCACAGGAGTATAAATTTAGTTTGGGGGACTACAGTAAGCTCTCTGTTGTTAAAGCTCTCACTAAACGGAAAAACAATTAACATAATAGGCAAATGTTACAATGGATTTTTCATCAATTAGCAAATACCACTTATGGTTTATGTAAGAGCCTGAAATATTCGGGTGTTTTACATGCTCCGCATAAGTTCTGAAAGGATAGTTTGACGGTGGGATTTCCAACGATTTAAAAAAAAAAAAAAAAAAAACTTATGGTTTATGTATACATTTTTTTTTGGTTACATAATTACCTTTGAACTTGAGTGTACCCGATTAAATTAAATTCAACGTAGATTAAGCAAAGATTATATGATTGATTTAATGAAATCAGATAAATCATCAACTCAATGGTGCTTGACACTAAAACTTACTCTTTTTTTTTTTGAATTATTGGAAACTCCGTCTTCAAACCATCCATTCAGGCTTAAGTAGAGAAGGTAAAACCTTCAGCTGTCTCAGGACCCAGAACCTCAAGGTGAGATCCTCAGTCATATATCACCAAACCACTCCCCTTGGGGACTAATAGATCTACTCCTTCGAGCTAACATTATCGTTTTTATATTTTCAATTGAATGAATTGATTCTGATACTATTTATATTGACCGATCTAAATAATACCAAATCATTCGTTTTAACATAACATATAGTGGATTGCAGGCTTAAATGTTAGCTTTTATGCTTTCACAATCAATAAAAATTATAGATTCCAGATGATCCAGCTGCCATGCATGAACCAAGCTGCTGTCATGTATATAATTCAAACCAACTTTCAGTGGTTTTGAATTTTTGGAGAAACAAACAACACACGTTCGGTGGTCAATGTAAATTTATTGAAAATGTTAGCCAAACCTTCACTATAAACACATAGCTCATTAATGAGCTTAGAGCATCCCAAATCAGCAAGTTCAAATGTAGAAAGCTTGATAGAGTGTTAGAGAGTGGAAGTTTTTTGTAAAGTGTAAACACTTGTAATCTATTATTGTAGAATAGAAAGTTTCGGTTTTTCCTTCAAACACACTCTAGAGTGATCAAAGAATCACAACAAGTGTTATCAGTAGCTTTGGTTATACATTGGAGGTCGTAAAACCGAAGAATGGAACTCGGTTCAGAAAATTCAGGTTTCGAGAAAGTTGTCAAAAATCCATTTTGAGGATATCATCAGCTAGTTCACGTCGAGACGAGCACGGTGGTATTTTTCGACGATAAAACCGACGTCCAAAAACACCGTACTCGCCTGCACACGCCGACGAGTGAGCTCCAGTCTCACGCACGTGCCGCATGCGCCACACGCGCCATTCAGAGATTGAAGACGGCCATGTGGCAGCCACGTCAGCACATGTTAGCACACAGTCAACGACTAGCAGTCAGCGCCACATCATCAGCCACGTCATCAAGTCAGTCATTTTTTTGCCACGTCAGTAGACACGTGTCAGCCACGTCAGCAATCCTGATAAATTTCATTGAGCCCCTAAAGTCTCTGAAGTTTATATTTTAGCCCTGTAAGTTATAGAAATTTACAAATCAGTCCATGAGTCGGATTTAGACCAACGAAGTATCTAATCCACCATTTTCGACCGTTCCGGAAGCAATAGTGACCTCTGATTTGTGAAAATCATCCCCAATTTTATCATATTTTCATTTTAAACTTTAAACTTAAAATGGAAATGGAAGATTTCTCTTCTGATGTGATTATCAAGTTGACAGCAACCAATTACTCCCTCTGGAGACCTCAGATAATTGATTATTTACACTGTAGATATGTGTTTGATGTTATCGAGGTGAATGGAGTAAGACTAGAATCTGTTAAAGAGTATGACTTTAATAAACTCAATAACAGAACTCTGTGTCAGGTTAGACAATGGATCGGCCACATTGTCTTCCACCGTATAGCACATAATACAAATGCTTACGAAATGTGGATAAAGCTGTAAGACATGTTTCTGGCCAAAACAGCTCGGAATAAAGTCTTAATAATGAGACGTTTGGTGAACCTAAAGTTACGGAGTGGAACTTCCGTTTATCTAAGAGCCTGAGACATCTGTGGGTTTTATATTCTCCGCTTAAGTCCTGAAGGGATGGTTTGGCGGTGGGGTTTCCAACGATTTAAAAACAAAAAACAAAAACAACTTATGGTTTATGTATACATTTTTTTGTTATATAATTACCTTTGACCTTGAGTGTACCCGATTAAATTAAATTCAATGTATATTCAGCAAAGATTATTTGATTGATTTAATGAAATCAGATAAATCATCAACTCAATGGTGCTTGACACTAAATCTTACTATTTATTTTTGAATTGTTATAAACTCTGTCTTCAAACCATCTCTTCCAGACTTAAGCAGAGCGGGTAAAACCTCCGGTTGTCTCAGACTCTTACAAGAAACTAGGGATGGCAGCGGGTAGGGTTTGGTGCGGGTTTGTCATTACCAAACCCGCACCCGCATATGTGAACAAATTATCAAACCCGCACCATACCCGCTGTGGGTTTTAATTTTCATTACCAAACCCGCACCCGCATATGTGAACAAATTACCAAACCCGCATTGGTACCCAACAGATTTTTTGCGGGTTTGGTCATCTCAGGATTTTAGCGAGTTTGTATTCAAGAACTGTTTGCATCTGGAACTACCAGTCTCAGCCAAGTGTGAAAATGTACATAGCTTACTGCCATTTGATCATAGTATACCTCTTATCGTAATAGTAATTAGGTTTTGTTTGTTAAATTTAAATGAGGCACAGGCAGTGACTCACGGCATGGGCTATAGGCCCATAACATTTTAATTCACTATTGCTTCTTTCTAGTTTATATCATCCAATTTATTTAATTTTTATTATTAAAATGATTATGGATACAATTACGTGAGTCATGACTCATGAGATTAATTAAAAATTTCTTTTTGCGGGTATGCGGGTACCCGCATATTTTACTAAAATACCAAACCTGCACCGCACCCGCAACGGGTTCTATTTTAAAATACCAAACCCGCACCAAACCCATTAATATATTTACCAAACCATACCCATTACGGGCGGATTTTTACGGGTTTGCGAGTAGGCGGGTAAAATTACCATCCCTACAAGAAACGCACTCCCTAGATTCGAACCTAAGACCTCAATGTGAGATTTTGCGTCCTACACCACCAACCACGTCCATTGGGGACCACTAAATCTACTCCTTCGAGCTAACATCATCATTTTTACATTTTCAATTGAATGAATTGATTCTGATACCATTTATATTGACGGATCTAAATAGTACCAAATCATCCGTTTTAACATAACATATAGTGGATTGCATGCTTAAATGTTAGCTTTTATGCTCTCACAATCAATAAAAATTACAAAGAATATGTCTTTTGATGTAATTCTCGGCAGCCACAACGCTTCAATAGTATAAAATTTATTCTTCACCTCTGATCGTTTTATGTTGGCTGGGATATTTATGCAAAATTAAAAAAGCTTGATTAGTAACTCTGGTGAAAACTATCAGCCAGCCGTCTTAGCTCAGCTGGTAGAGCGCATGGCTTTTAACCATGTGGTCGTGGGTTCGATTCCCACAGACGGCGTTTTTTAATTCCCTTTTTTCGTTATCCGACCCAAGCCTCATTGCCAGCCCATTCGATGAGTATTGGGCTAGCTTATGAAATCAAAATGTAAGTGGATCTTTATTATATTGGTTCCTAAGTATTAGCAATCAGAACCTATTCCATTCAATATAATATTTCTATTTATTGATTTCGATTCCGAGTTAACTTGTTTTGAAAATGAAAAGAAAATATATCAATTTCTTCAACTCTGTTACATAAAAAAAAAAACGTTAGTTTGTTCAATTTTATAAATTATAAGTTAATATGAAGCAATTGAGCACAATTATTTGATATGTATTTTACTTAAACGGAGAGACATATATAGATGGAGTGATTTTCTTCACTCTCACTCTTCTCCATTTTTTAAAATATAATAAAAATTGAAAGTTGTAATTTATTGTTCAATTTAGCTTTAACACGTTGGCTTAAGTTATATAATTATAAAACTACATCATAAATAATGATACTAATCTAAACTTAAAACAAATTACTCAAAAGAAATCATAAATTTTGAGTTAATTTAATATTAATTTGGTTATATATTTTCGGTTATAAAAATCCGATTATATGGTTCGTTGGTTCTAAATATTGAAGAACCGGAACTTACCCGAAAAAATTCAATTCTTAAATATTCGAAATCGGAACCTACCATAATGTAATTGGTTCTAGTTTCGAAACTGAATTTTCAATTTGATTCCAAATAGTTCCGGATAAACCTGAAACTGTTGTACGTATATTGGTTCTCGCAATCCCGCACTCATTACATGCCTTTTCTCATGGGGCATTGCTATTATGCTATTATGAGATATTTGAAAGGGTTATCGAATAAATAAAATCGAAAAGGTGTTTTATGATATTTGTTTGTTCGGGATCTCTTTCGGGCATTTTATTTGGACAAATAAACATTTTTTTCCATGTATTTCGGGTAACGTAGGGTCTATAGTTGAATTGGATTGGTGAAATTTTTTTAAACCCCCCTTTATTTGACATAATTCTATTAGAGATGTTTTGGTTATCAAGTAGGTCCCATATGGTTAACCTGACAGTGCGTTTAGGAGATAAAATTGAGCATCCTTAAATCGAAATGATGGCATGTAACTGTCAGGAAATGTCCTTTAAAAATAAGAGTGACAGAAAAATTCGAAATCGATACAGCTCGATCCAATGATAAAATTTCCCGGGGCCTTGAAACTGAGGAGGAATGCAAGACAAAGTTGTTAGTATAAATATTACTTTTATCATTCTATAAATATTTTGTACAGTATGTTAGTCATATAAAATTATAAATGCAATAAGTCATTTTTGCATGGTAAATGATGCATCAATCCAATGCAAGTCACACTCATGTATGAGTGTGTTTGCCAATTGTCACTCCAAATATCAAAACATATAGAAATACGACATTTCATCTCTTTGAATATTTCATTTAAAATAATTTTACAATCTTTATATAATTTAAAAATATGACGTTTTGTTGTGTTTCGAGTCATTCTACATGCAGAATGATTTAAAGCATTATGCACGTAATTAGTAAAATGAAGTTTTTCACCAAAGCTTAAAGAAAGATGTGTCATATAAGTTAATTTCGCAAATTCTTCTCTATTTTTTGCATCAGAATATTTAAATAAATCTACAGCACAGGTACCTCTACTAGATGATGCGTACCTGGCCATTTGAGTTTGCGTCGTATCAATTCCAAGTTCAACCGGATGATGCATTTTTCAGGTGCTTGATCATATTGCCATATCCACCAGAAAATTTGTAGGAAACCCCACAATAGTTGCAAACCGCTATTGAACTGTCATCGTTTAATTTTTATAAATGAAAATGAATTTTGAAAACATCTGAGGAACGAGCCTTAACTTTTTTTCTCTGTGATTGTGAACCGACACTAGGGCCGCTCTCTTGGGTTGACATATTTGACATGATGTTCTCATATGAGCTTGTCATTTTTCGTTTAAGAAATAAGTAAGAAAAATAAGAAAATTGACTAATTGCGAATGATAATAACTAATTGAATTGAGATTGAGAATAAGAGAATTATAGGAATTGAGAGAGTTGAGAATTTGGTGTGTTGAAATAATGAAAAATGAATCCTATTTATAGAGTTTTTGAATTTTTTTATACCAAAAATACCCCTAAATATAACCGTTTTATTACCGTTATTAGAGATATATTATGAATTTATCATTTTTTTTTATGCCTTAACGACATTTTTTAGCTCCATGCCCGTTAGGGTTCTTGTTGGAACCCTACGGTTCCAACCGGAACCGTTGAACCGGTGGAAACCGAAACCGTGGCCCGGTCTAGTTGTTACTCTCGTTTTTTTTTTTTTTTTTTTTTTTTTAAATATAATTTTGCCACTATGTTTCATAACTTCCATTGATACATAGAACATTTTTAAAGGCATTTTGATCATTTTCTCATTTCCATGGAACCATGTAATTGGTCCACGTGACCCTTTCCAATTGACTGTTACCAAATTTGTCCACCAAAGGCTTCTTATTTAAGTTATTGTATTATTAAACTATATTCATCATCATCACATGTCATTCTCGTATCAATATGGAATTAAAATGTAATCCCACACTCAGATTATCATTTTAATTTAATTATAGCCGATTGTAATTATAAATAATTCAATTAAAGTAAGGGAAATTAACAAAATTATCCAAAAAAAATTTATCATTTCCTAAAATGGGTCACAATATTTGAGTTTTGGCAAAATAATTATTTTCTTCGAAATAGACTTTGGAGAATCATATTCTGTGAAGTCTACCCGAAATATTTTTTTTTTGTTTTTTTTTTTTTTATTTTAAACTTCGAAGGAAAAAACTTCGAATCTCCGAAATTTTAAATGTTTTTTAATATATATAATATTTCCTTTAACATTATTTCATTATATATATATATATATATTAATAAGATAAATTTTATTAATTTATTAATTATTTTTTGGACTAATTTTGCTCAACTATTATTATTATTCTTTTGCTTTTGGGACTCATAAGTAAAAATAATATATATATATATATTTAACAATTAACTATCGTCAAAATAAAAATAATATAATATAAAAAAAAAACTATATTTCATTAAAATTAATATAAGCCAATACATCATCAGACATAGTATCGCTCTCAGTTGATATCTTCCCAAAAAGCTCTAACAACTCATCTATTGACCGCTTCATTCATTTATGTCGATCCTACATCCTCTTCTATCGCTCCTCGGTCATCGTCTGACCCTCATCCATTCTCTTCTGTCGTTCATCGATCATCGTCTGACCCTCCCCCATTCTCTTATGTCACTCATCGATCCTCGTATGAGCCTCCTCTATAGCAATCACGCGGTCACGTAACAAGTGATTAATGGATCACCTGCTGCCTGATGAGAAACGTGAGATGCGTCAACGCCATCAGAGCCTACTGGAGGATGGCCAGTGCCATCAGAGCCTACTGGAGGATTAAGATCAACATGAACAATCTGTGACGGCTGATTTTGCGTAGCACGATGACATACCAAATAAATAAATAAACAAAATATAAAAACTTGAATCACTATCAATTTTTGTTAGGAAAAAATATATATCATATTTCGATACCTATCATGAAAACATCGTTTGCTTCTATACAATAGAGGCTCATCCGTCGTAAAAATCACTGGTTAATGACAGCTGGATGCTCAAAGGAGGCCACCTCGTCATCCAAATTGAGCTGAAAATACTACATGAGTCGGGTGATGACCATATCATGGGAAATATTCGTCACAATGGGCATGAACCTGAAACCAATGCCCTATAATAAGGACGCATATGTCCACCTTACGGCCTGCAAGGAAAAATAAATTTGTAGTATTTGTTAATAATACAATACAAAATATAAAAATAAATTAAAATGTATAATTTTTTTTACCTAAATATGCAGTCTAGCAATACAATGTCTAAAATATTGATCTCGTCCGCGTGAGATCAACTGAATGATATACTTTATAGGTCAAATACCTACGTTGATGTGCCTCCACCTCAAAGCGTACAATCGGTCATCATAAAACTTGGAGCGCTCACCCTCCGTATGCCTTGGCCCCAATACCCTATTCATGACAGCTATTCGATCTAGTCATGCTTTGTACCGCCAGTCACTATGGGGCCCACTGAAAAGGGTGTCTCTGAATCGATTTCGGGTCGATGTTACCGATGAACATCCGACACAATCGACCGTACATTGGGGAGTCTAAACTATAAACGTTTTTCATCCCATCTCGCGCAGTATATCGATTTGTCAATATCATGTAATATCTTTTATATCTATTGTATATTCCCCAACGATAGGACGTGTAATCCATACATTCTGGTATCGAACGAACAACTCATTGTCCGAGCAATAATAATGAACAATATCAGCCATAACTTTGTAAGCAAGTTCGGAATTAAGAGAAAACTTTGGATAAAACTTTGGAATCCTAAGTATATTTCGAAGAAAACTTCGGAATCCTAAGTAACTTAGGAGAAAAGTTTGAATTTCGGATATTTTTTATTATGTTATGCTCACTTCGGAGAACATAGTGATATAAAAAGTTAAAACTTCCGAGATACGAAATTATTATTTCGATTTCCGAATTACTTCGGATCTCCAAATTACTTCAGATATCTAAAGTTTTAAATAAAAAAAATTACTTTGGGGTAGACTTCGGAAAATATGTATTCTTCAAATTCCACTTCGGAGAAAAATGATTATTTTGATTAAACCCAAACGTTGTGGACCATTTTAGCAAATGACATTTTTTTTTTACTATTTTTATTAATTTCCCTTAAAGTCATAGCTTTTGTAATGTTATTATTACATAACCTATATTAATTATACATTAATTATTATTTATTTTATATGCTTTTGAAATATATTTAGATTGAACGGTTAGGATCCCATCAATTATTAGCAACGACCACATGAAAATTAATCCATTTTCAAGGCGGCGAAGGTGCATTACACCGTCCTGGATCGCATGTTATGCCCCACTGCAATCTGTACACTTGTGCTTTGGACACTTTCCACGAAGCCAGCATTATTGGATCTGACCATAATAACATTGGGCTCCCTATTTATTTTTCAATTTTCCCAATAAATCATAATTTATATTTTTATATCAAATAAGTTTCTGATGTGATAATTTTCGGGAAAAAAAGTATATATTAGGTTGGTAATGGGATTGGATAGGTTTGTCAATCTCATCATTTTACCATGTTAAATCTTATCTCGTCATATTAAAATCTTGTCCTGTTAAAAATTTCGGGATATTTTTTTATCCCATCATCTTTTTAAAATTGAGATAAGAAATATGTCTCATATTCAGTTTTAAATAGGATGAGATCCCATTAAGATGAGACGAGAAAGAAAAAATTATCAACCATACTAATATTAGTGATATGTGTGACATCATATGATATTTCTTTTTAGTATTATATATCACAAGTT
The DNA here is from genome assembly GCA_019454045.1 of Zanthoxylum bungeanum. NCBI lineage: Eukaryota > Viridiplantae > Streptophyta > Magnoliopsida > Sapindales > Rutaceae > Zanthoxylum > Zanthoxylum bungeanum. The sequence goes on from SKCR01036744.1 coordinate 42,358, forward strand.
TACTTATATTTAAAATAAAATATTTATTATAATCTCTTTAAATCAATATTTTAATGTTACACTTGGGATATATATTGTGGATGCTGGATTTCGGCCGAGGTCCACAATCAGAATTTGTAGGTTGGGGGCATCAGCGATCCTGCAAGACAAAGTAGAGTGAGCGGGAGAAGACTTCCCACCGGTGTGGTGGGTGCCGGAGGCACTCCGACGCTCAAGTCAGTAGTATGAAATGAGCAGTAAATATGTAAAATGTGAAAGCAAGGTTTAATGTTACTTTGACCTCTTTGGGTGGCCGTGAGGGCGGTGGAAAGTGTTTAAAGGGATGGAGTGCTCAGGGAGCTTGTGTCAGGGAGCAGAAGCATGTAAGAGAGAAGTGAAGCTTGGATTCGAGAACTCTGACTCCCCCCTCCTGTATGTTGAGTTAACCTCTTTTTTTATAGATCGAAGGAATCATCCTTGTAGCTGTCAGATGAGCTGCATATGGGACCTACAACGTGCTGTGATTTCTGGCAATGGGGCCTCACACATGTTTAATGTTTCTGCTTTCGACGGGGAGGATAATGAGCATGTGTTTGTGTTTTTAGAAAAAGAGAAATAGTTAGTAACAATTGTGTTTTATGCTGTCTACTTATTTGGCTTTTCATTTGTAGCGTTATGTACCGATGGAATAAAGTCTTTTAGGTTGGGTTCTTCCAATATGGTTTTTAAGGGCCAATATTTGTGGGCTTTTGGTATTGAACTTTGACGTGAAAAGACAATTTTACCCCTGGCCCAAATTTGGCACGTACAGTTTGTCCCCTACTCTCTAAGTCAAGAAGTCCTTGACTTGGAGAGTATTTCAATATATCTCGAATAGAACAAGATGTATCTCGTACCAGTCAAGAATGTACTAGTTCATGTTTCATGCGACAGAGTGAATTCAATGCATGGTTTATGAGTAGTCCAAGTCTTCAACTTGGCTTGACACAAGCCATGGGGAATGTCCCCAGTCGACTGAACCATAATACGGTTCAGGAGTATATTCCATATGACAAGTGTAAACTGGACAGAGGAAGTCCAGGTCTTCAACTTGACTCGGCATGATTCATGGGGAATGTCCCCAGTCGACCGAACCTGATGAAGGTCAGGATAATCCCCATGCTATGGGTCAAAGGACCAGGGGAGTCTACAATGTCTTCTGGACCAGATGAAGGTCATATATTGACTCTACTTGAGCCATGAGGAATGTTCCCAGTCGACTGAACCAGACGAAGGTTCAGGATAATCTTCATACTACTAGTCATGGACCAGTGGAGTTTACAATGTCTTCTGGACCAGATGAAGGCCAAGTCTTCAACTTGACTCTACATGAGCCAATGGGGGATGTCCCCAGTCGACTGAACCAGATTAAGGTCAGGATAATCCCCATACTACGGGTCAAAAGACCGGGGGAGTTTACAATGTCGTCTGACCAGATGAAGGTCATATATTGACTCTACTTGAGCCATGGGGAATGTTCCCAGTCGACTGAACCAGATGAAGGTCAGGATCTCTCCATACTACCGGTCAAGGACCAGAGGAGTCTTCAAATTATTCTAGACCAGTTGAAGGTCATATATTGACTCTACTTGAGCCATGAGGGATGTCCCCAGTCGACTGAACCAGACGAAGGTTCAGGATAATCCCCATACTATGGGTCAAAAGACCAGGGGAATCTACAATGTCGTCTGACCAGATGAAGGTCATATATTGACTCTACATGAGCCATGAGGAATGTTCTCAGTCGACTGAACCATAATAAGGTTCAGGATAATCTCCATACTACTAGTCAAGGACCAGTTGAGTCTTCAAATTTTTATAGACCAGATGAAGGTCATATGTAGACTCTACATGAGCCGTGAGGAATGTTCTCAGTCGACTGAACCATAAGAAGGTTCAGGATAATCTCCATACTACTAGTCAATGACCAGTGGAGTCTTCAAATTTTTATAGACCAGATGAAGGTCATATGTTGACTCTACATGAGCCATGAGGAATGTTCTCAGTCGACTGAACCAAATGAAAGTCAGGATAATCCCCATACTACGGGTCAAAAGACCAGGGGAATCTACAATGTCGTCTGACCAGATGAAGGCCAGGTCTTCAACTTGACTCTACATGAGCCAATGGGGGATGTCCTCAGTCGACTGAACCAGATGAAGGTTAGGATGTATGGGTATAGTGTTGAATGAGGTCATTAACAAGTTCCAACCTTTAGGCGTGTAGATGTGGAAATCAAGTCTCAAGTCATACATGCATAGTAGTATCTATGATAATTCCAAGCTACATATTAGATGATGTCGACTGTGATTCATATCATATCTCAAGATATGCAAGTGTGGTAACTATAATAATTCCCAAGCTACGTACTAGATGATTTCGACTGGGATTTATATCATATCTCAAGATATGCAAGTGTGGGATCCACAACAAACCCCAAACTACACACATATGGATGTCGAATGGGACACACGTCAAGCCCGAAGCCATACACACAAAGGATCCACAACAAGTCCCAAACTACATATTGTAATGTCTATTGGGACAGACATCAAGCATCAAACCATACATACATAGGATCCACTACAAGTCCCAAGCTACACACATGTGGATGTCGAATGGGACAAACATAAAGCATCTAACCATCCACACATAGAATCCACAACAAGTCCCAAGCTACACACATGTGGATGTCGAATGGGACAAACACAAAGCATCAAGCCATACACGCATACGATCATCAACAAGTCCCAAGCTACATATGTAAATGTCGATTGGGAAAAACTTCAAGCATCAAGCCTTACATGCATAAGATCAACAACAAGTCCCAAGCTACACGTGTAGATGTCGATTGGGACAAATTGACTTGATGAAAGTTTATGATACTAAGGTCGAATGGAACTGACAAAGGCAATGAGACACGGTCGAATGAAACTAATGCATGTCTATAATAATTACCACTACTAGATTTGATGAAGGTCCAAAAGGATTTTCATTCTAACTGACTTGATGAAGGTCATGAGACTACGGTCGAATGAACATGATGAAGGCCCATGGGGCTCTTCCAATGCTTTCTAGAGTTTATAGAAATCCATCCATGTAGTCTAGAGTGGATGATAATCTCCATACGTAGTGTGGAGATGATTATCCTCATATGTAGTATGGAAGAGATGAATGCCTATCAAGGTCATTACTAATTATACAAGACCTAAATAAGGTTATTGATACTACAATGGAATAAACTTTGATGGAAGTCAAATAGACTTTTCATACTACCTAACCTGTAAAAGGTTGGTCGATTGAACCTAGAAGAGACCCAATATAATTCTTCATTCTACTAGGCATGATAATATATTCCCTATGTAGTATGGAGTTGGCAATATTAAATCAATGTAGCATGGAGATGATGACTAACCTTTAATTTAGTCGGGAGGAGTTGAGAATCATTCCAAGTATTCTGAGAGATATTGGAATTTCCATGTAGCCTGGAGTTGATGGCTATTCACCTCGTCGTATGAAAATCTTTCCATGTCCCTGAAAGCTAAAAAGTGTGCTCAATAAATTTAATCTACAAAGCTTGAGCTATTATATTCAAAGGATGAAGTTTTGTTGCTTAGTTTTGGTTTCATGCTACAAAAGTGAGGTTCAATTGTGAATAGATGATAGATTCATATGTCAGGATTTTTTCCTTTATGTAGGATCGCTTCATGAACCATGCAAGTAAGGAAGCATTTTTCATTGGTTTATGCAAGTTGGCTAGCTTCATTCGGCAGCTGTTCTTTGTTGGGTGGAGCATGGCACATGCAAGAGTCATTTGTCAAAATTGGTGAATGGGCCATTTTTTTATTCTACTTAATTTGTTTGTTTGTTTGTTTTGAGATAAATGGTAGCTTGATTCCCTCTCTCACATGGGTTATTAAGAAAAGGTTTCACTCTTCTCAACACACGTCTTCTTTCAACGTGGGTAGCTGGCAAATGGTCTCCCTCCTCATGCATTATCTTGTTCTTTGTAGTAGTTTCACGTGGGCCATGTTAAAAACTTTGGCATTTGTTTTTTGGGCGTGAATGGAGTGGCTTTTGATGTAATATGGGTTTGTCGAGTGGTAGTATGGGGAAGTTATGGGGCTGCTTTCTTCTTTTCTTCTTTCATTACTTCACTTTCTCTTTTCAAATTGGCCTCACTTTACTTTTTTTTTTTTGTCAAAATCTTCTTTTCTTTTCCAATTCCATCTTCTTCAGTCAAACAACAAAGCAAATTGGCCCTACCTTGCTTTCTTTCTTTTTTTTTTTTCAAAATCTTCTTTTCTTTATTTTTAATCTTCTCTCCCTGCCAATTCCCTCTTCTTTAGTCAAACAACAAAGCAAATTGGCCCCACCTTGCTTCCTTTTTTTTTTTTTTTTTTTTATCTTGCCAATTTCTTCTTCAAATTCTGGCCCACTTTTTTTTTTTTTTTTCTTTTTACGCCAATTTCTTTTTTTTTTTTCTAGTTGGGCGGGTAGTCTTCTTGGTTTGGCATATTGATGTGTGTAGAGTGCCATGTGGCAGCCTTGCAAGTGTCGAATGATGGCTACACATGGAGTGGCTTTTGTGTGGTGGCAGGATGTGTTTGGCTTTTTGTGCTTGGTAGGCTTTATTCATTCCAAAACAATCGATGTGGGATCCAGAGGCACATTTTGTTCTTGGTTTGGGCAAAATTGTTGCATTGGGCGTTGTGGGGCTAAGGTCACTGCGAGAGTTTTTGATGTTGGCTATTGAAATGAGCGATGTGGGATTCTCGGCAATACGCATGTAATTGGTGAGCTGGGTGGTTTTTGGTATTGTCGTGCGAGCTAGGTGATGGGCTCTTCGCTGAGTGGGCTTTGGACCGACTACTTGATGGGTTTGGCAAGGGCTCACGGGCTGGAGGGCAAATTTGGTGGCAAGGTTGGCTTGTTTATTTTTTTTATTATTATGGGAATCATTTGCTTGATTTTGCTCGTTTGAGCCTCTATCCACCGACGAATTAAGAAAGTCATAGGCGGGACACATTCATTCGACTCATCCGGCTTGCAGAGAAGCTTCATCAAACCAGAATCAAGTTCATGACAATGAACGCATTTTGATAGTAAAAGCATATGAGTAGGCTTCTTCTCTACACATGGGGTCGCCTTTTAATTATTATCTTGGCAAATTTCCATGCGAAAGTTGCACATAAAACTTTATTGAGTGGGCCATTCTTTCTTTTCATGTAGCGTGGGGCTTCATGTACACTAACTTAACTTTTTCAGCATGGTTTAGTTGGCCTTACTTCATCTCCACCTTGTCGGTTGTGAGGCTCTTTTTGTCGGATGAATTTTCTTCAACAATCACGTGAAGCATGATAGGGATCAAATGGTACCTTGAGCATATGACAACTTGCAATCCTCTTGGAGCCATGTATTTTATTTTTTGCGTCAATGGGCTCCATGCATGATGCATGTGGGGTCGCCTCTTATATGCACTTTCTTAGCAAGTTCCCATGTGATAGCTATACACAGAGCTTTGTCGAGTGCATGTCTCCAATCCCCAATTGTTTGACTCATCATTCCTCTCACAATTGCTCCCAACGATATTTTATTGAATAAAGGATTAAAGTCCATGAAATTCCTCATTCTACTCTCATGTAGTGTGGAGGAGATGAGAAGCCTTTCATGTCATATGAGGGTATGAGAATCATATTAACGTCGTCTGAAAGAGATGACACTTATTTCATGTTGCGTGAAAAAGATCGAAATTCACCCGTGTCATCTTGGAGGAGATAACCATCAATTTATGTCATCTTTCACGTCGGCTGGAATGGATGACATTCCATGAATGTTTAATGGAGAAAATGATAATCTTCCTGAGTTATCCAGAAGTGGTGACAATCCGTCCATGTCGTCTGGATTTGATAGCCATTTATCTTGTCGTATGGAGAGTATGACAATCTTCACATGTAGTGAGAGGTTGATGATGATACTTCTACATAGTCTGGATGAGACTATCATTTTGCATGTCGTTTGGAAAAGATGGTCCCCAGATGGTGGATTTTCACTGGACATACTGTTGACTGCTTCTAAGAGATTAGCTTGATAAGATAGTTGGGATGACTAGTAGTCTCGCGCCTGGTTGAAGAAATAATAATGTTCCAGATACTATTGGAGATATTAGTATTGGAGTTTTACATGGATCAATTTTCATCTTTTATTGATCGTAATTGTTTTGTAGAGTGGCTGATTATGCCACCACATGATCTGGTGTCTGTTTGTAAGGATTGTAGACTGAGTGGTCTTTGCTTGTTATGAATCGCTAAGGCCCCACGGTGGGCGCCAAATTGTGGATGCTGGATTTCGGCCGAGGTCCACAATCAGAATTTGTAGGTTGGGGGCATCAGCGATCCTGCAAGACAAAGTAGAGTGAGCGGGAGAAGACTTCCCACCGGTGTGGTGGGTGCCGGAGGCACTTCGACGCTCAAGTCAGTAGTATGAAATGAGCAGTAAATATGTAAAATGTGAAAGCAAGGTTTAATGTTACTTTGACCTCTTTAGGTGGCCGTGAGGGCGGTGGAAAGTGTTTAAAGGGATGGAGTGCTCATGGAGCTTGTGTCAGGGAGCAGAAGCATGTAAGAGAGAAGTGAAGCTTGGATTCGAGAACTCTGACTCCCCCCTCCTGTATGCTGAGTTAACCTCTATTTTTATAGATCGAAGGAATCATCCTTGTAGCTGTCAGATGAGCTGCATATGGGACCTACAACGTGCTGTGATTTCTGGCAATGGGGCCTCGCACATGTTTAATGTTTCTGCTTTCGACGGGGAGGATAATGAGCATGTGTTTGTGTTTTTAGAAAAAGAGGAATAGTTAGTAACAATTGTGTTTTATGCTGTCTACTTATTTGGCTTTTCATTTGTAGCGTTATGTACCGATGGAATAAAGTCTTTTAGGCTGGTTCTTCCAATATGGTTTTTAAGGGCCAATATTTGTGGGCTTTTGGTATTGAACTTTGACGTGAAAAGACAATTTTACCCCTGGCCCAATTTGGCACGTACATATATCTAAATTTAACAACGATTAAATCTACTGTCAAACATTTAAAAAATGATCTTTATCGTTAGAGACAAAGCACTCAAAGGAACATGTTTAATTTTGAATTCACTGTCTATAATAATATTCCAAATTCCATCAACTTAGCCAATTTCCTCACTATATGGAGAACAACCATGGATGAGATTAAGATCATCTTACTCAATAATTAAATGATACAAACCCAAATCAGAAGCCAATTTTACTCCCTCAAGGACTGCAAAATTTTCTAATGATGTAATATAATCTTACTAAGCCATCATCAATATTAAATGTTGTGTCAACGTTGAGTTTAAGTCATGAAGGATCAGGGGAGGAGAGGGAGACTAAGAGTTTGATATGGTCTCGTTGATATGAAAATTATGGGTTAATAAGTTTCAAAAGTGATCTTGAGTTATTTCGAATTTTGAAAACCTAAGAGAGTTATTAAAATATGACATTTACCGATAAATGAAACAAATTATTTTAAATTTCAGTAGCCATTATAATTTATATTACAATTATAATTTCTAATGACACAACTCAATCGTAGTAGCCATCATCAATATCAAAATCTGTGTCAACACCGAGTTCAAGCCATGGAGGATCAGAGAAGGAGACTAAGAGTTTGACATGGTATTGTTCATGTGAAAATCATGGTTTAAGGATTTTCAGAAATGGTATTAAATTGTCATAAATTTTGGAGACTATAGACGAATTATTTAAATATAACCTTTACCGATAAAGGAAAAAGAATGTCATATTTATATTTAAATATTAAAATTTCTTTATATATGAGGTCATAATTTTAGATCAAATTTTAAAATTTCAACCAATCATTTATGTAAACGGTCTCTAAAGCCGTCTCTGACAGCTTTAAGGCTAACTTTGGAATGTCTCACTTGGGACAAGGGGCTTATGTAATAGAAATTGACATTCTATGAAACCATGACTCCATGAGAGGAAATGTAAAACATTAGGGATCTGGATGTTATTACACTCCTTCATATTTACAACGTGAAGTTCAAAGTCCCCGTCCCCAAAAAACGCGTGAACATATTTCTAGAAGTGGAAGCCACGCGCTTTGACTTCAATCAAATCAACGAACCACTAATTATCATATTTGGCTTTGCTAGTCCAAGCTGTTGATTTATAAAATAATAATAATAAAAATAAAAATAAGATTTTCCAAAAATAAAAAAATAAAAAATTAAGTTCCCTGATAAAAAAACCTCCGTCTCTCACACGCCAAGCTTCCGTATTAATTCGATAGCTGTGAGTATTTTCGCTTTAGATTATTAATCCAGGCATGGCTTCCGATGAATCTAAACAAGGCGGCGGTTTCTTCGCATCCATCGCGGCTCTCGGCTCCGCCATGAGAAAATCGGTCAACGGGTATATATTTCGATTCCGATTCCGATTTTGAGATATATTAGCTGATTTGATTTTGAATTTTAGTGCTTCTAATAATATAATTGTATGTTGATTTTGTTTGGTTAGATTTTGTATTTCGGCTTGATTTACTCCGATTAGTTGCTTGATCTTATAATTTTTGCTTTAATTATGGTTATTTTGGACTGTACTTGAAGTACGCTGGTAGATCGACCTTATTTAGGGCATATTTGAGATTAAGGTGCTTTGAAATGAAATCAATTCCTGTTTATAAGTCTCCCGCTTATTCATCAAGAGTTTTTGTCAAAAAGTTTTTAGTTGTTTGGTTGTCGATATGAGCTTTTATTAAAAAAAATGTAAAATTTCTTTAATAGATAAGTTTTAGTAAATAAATGAAATAATTTTGTGAATTAAATAATGGTATTTTAGATAATTGAACTTTTTTACGGCCTCTACCTTTCAAAGCCTAAATTTGAGCTTTCGTTAATAGAGGCAAAATAACATTTTTAATCCAAAAGCTTTACTTAAAATGCAACCAAACAACTCAAAAACGAGTTTTTGTAATTAAAAAAACAGAAATTATACCAAACAGGCACTAAGATGGTGTTTGCATGGCAGCGGTTGTGCTTTCAAAGTTAAGCTTTTGTACTCTTGTTCTTTTAAAGTATTGAGTTGGTGGATAAATTAAGCTCCATATTTTTTTACTTATGAGTTTCTAAAGTTTAGGATACCTGTCATATGTTATTTTTGTCACTTCTTTGTCACATATGGTGATTCGTTCTTCTTGTGATGTTTCTGTTATTCAGTTTATTAGGCTATGAAGGGCTAGAAGTTGTTAATCCCGAAGGAGGCACCGAAGATGCTGAAGAGGAAGCAAGAAAAGGAAGATGGAAGCAAGAGGTACATAGTAGATTATTTTCCTTCTTGTTCTATATCCAAAGGTCGTGGTTGTATCATATACATAGGCACTAGGATCTAGGATCGTGATTTGGCTTGGGCATGATCTTGAGTCCTTATATTAGTCTTTACAATAAAAATTTAAGGCAATTACTGAGGTTGTGCAGGTGTATTTTGGGATTCTTTAGTAGGTAAATCAAAGTTTGTGGTCTTGTGTGACGTATGGCATACAGTGACAATGGTATACATAGATGGACCATACATTACGAGTTTCAAATGCTACTGTAGCTGTGTCTGGAAGAACCTTTTTTTCCCTTTTTTAGTGAACTGCATCTTCATTTTTCCATTTTTTGATTTCCCAGGAAAGGGACAATTACTGGAAGATGATGCAGAAGTATATAGGCGCTGATGTCCAATCCTTGGTGACTCTTCCTGTATTTATTTCTGAGCCAAATTCAAATCTGCAGAGAATGGCAGAGGTTTGTGTTCTATTGGTTGAACTGTACTCCAAGTCTGCAACTAAGTTCTTTTATTTTAAGCTATTCTGCTCCATAGAAGTTCACAAATTGTATGTTGTCTGTGGCAGTTGATGGAGTACACGTACCTGCTGGATATGGCAGATAAATGCGAGGATCCTTACATGAGATTGGTGTATTCTTGTAAGAATTATATTGAATTTCTCCGTCAATTTGGTTCATTCTTTATCTATCTATTTACCTACCAACCTATTTATACACGTATATGCTAAAAACCACATTTTCATAAAATCTGGAGAAACAATTCCTTGTATCAAGAATGGTTTAAAGACCAAAACTTGTCAATTCTGATGATGATGCAACTCTATACACAGAGAAGTTGAATGCATTTTTAGTCTTTAAAGCTATTCTTTATACAATTAATTATTGGTTCCGAGTGCAAGAAAATTATGTCCAAAGGAGAGGGATCTCTCATTGGAAAGTTGTTATATACTAGTCTCATTCTAATGAGTATCACCCTCAATTTAATAAAACGAGGACCAAGCTAAAAGACATAAAAACACGAACTTCAATACACTACAGGGAGAAATCCACTGCATTGGAGTGTTTTTCTTGTTTTTTGGTTTGGTGTGTGCACACGCAGACATATACATACGTGATACGTATACACAGACATATACACAGGCACATATACATACATTTACACATACACATATAGATACATATACGTATAGATACATATACGTGCTTGTGCGCTCGCACACACAGTGAGGTTCCAATAAGGGATCCCTTAACTTATTAAGGATCACACTAAAAAACATGAAAACACATATTTCAAGATGCTAAAAGACAAACACGTTTGTACAAACATATTTCATAATTTGGGGGACTCACAGTAGCTGATTGCAGCATCATGGGCTATATCAATCTACTTTGCTTATCGACGAGCCTGGAAGCCATTTAATCCAGTTCTTGGTGAAACTTTTGAAATGGTTAATCATGGTGGCGTTACATTTATAGCTGAACAAGTGAGTTTTCTAGGCATAAATCTCTTATCAATTTTCTTCTTTCTGGATGATTTCTTTTATGGCAATGAGCAGTTATCCATCTTTAAAAAATACAGTATTCCTCGTCCTTTTTTTTTTTTTTAATTTTATTTATATTTTTGTTTCAGATTAGTCATCACCCTCCAATGAGTGCTGGACATGCTGAAAATGAGCACTTCACTTATGATGTGACTTCGAAGTTGAGAACTAAATTTTTAGGAAACTCGATTGATGTTTATCCAGTTGGAAGGTAAAAACAAATATAGTTTGCCAATATCTAGGGTTAGACTTTTGCTGATTTCTTACAGTATCTCTGAAAACTTGATGAAATTCTTGATGTTGATCTTTCTAAAGTTGGTATTGCAAGTGTGAGCTGTTTTTTCTTTTCTGCTTTATATTTTTCTTCCGTAGAAACTGTGTCAATATCTTCTTGGCAAGTACCTTTTGTTTGATCAACAGCTGCAGTCTGAAGGCTTTACATCATATCAGCATCACACATTTTAAGTGTAATTGTTATTAATTTGTTCCTCCCACTATAATTTTTAATTACTGATTTTCGTTTCAGGATGCTTAAGATTCAGAATGCGATTGATATGTTTAGAGAAGTAAAATTTATTTTTCCTAGTTTATGGAAATATATGAATTTGGTGACTTTACCCACACACTAATTAGAGTTGTCCGACTTGGAAGTTTTTAAAGCTTGAGACCCAATTCTTTTTGGCTTCTGCTGATTTGGCAGAATCCTCTGATAGAACCAGAGTGAGAATGGAGATCTTGGTGTGCATTCACTTCCCCACAACTGAACATATTATTTTGAAATATAGTTCTTCGCCACATGTGGTGGTGATAATCCCATGTAATAAATGAAATTCATGACTAAGCACATTGTTAACTTGCAAGATTACAAGTGCTTATCTCGTGTAAATACTTCAAATATTGTGAAGACTGCTTTTTTGAGAAAATCTTTTGTGCAGGACACGCGTGACCCTTAAAAGAGATGGAGTGGTTCTTGATTTGGTGCCCCCTCCCACAAAAGTTCACAACCTAATTTTTGGACGAACTTGGATTGATTCGCCAGGGGAGATGGTCATGACAAACTTGACCACAGGCGACAAAGTTGTGCTATATTTTCAACCATGTGGATGGTTTGGGTACTATTTCTTATTCCCTTTTAATAGTGAGATCCCCAGCTAATAATTTTGTATTATACATGCTTGCTGAATTTAGGAAATACCAGCAGTAAGCCATACGTATCTGATAATGTCTCATAAGCACGACTAGATAACGCAGATGTGCTTTGAAAAGAAAGGAATAATAAATAAAAGCTTGTGATTTCTTTTATTTCTATTTGAAGAAAATGACGTCTTTGGATCATAACGTCTCCTATTTTGGTTTTTGAAATTGATCTAACTCGTCTTATGCAGAGCTGGTCGCTATGAAGTGGATGGATATGTATATAATGCTGCTGAGGAACCCAAGATATTGATGACTGGGAAATGGAATGAATCAATGAATTATCAACCCTGTGACTCAGAGGGGGAGCCACTTCCAGGCACTGAATTAAAGGAGGTTAGTGTGGGTTTTTCAGATTTCTTTGGTGGTTTAGAAACTGATTTATTTCTCTTTTATTGAACTAAAATGCTGTTGTCCTACTGCAGGTTTGGAGAGTGGCTGATGCTCCTAAAGATGACAAATACCAGTACACATATTTTACACACAAGTTAAACAGCTTTGACACCGCTCCTAAGAAGTTATTGCCATCAGATTCCCGTATACGTCCTGATAGATATGCACTGGAGAAAGGTGATCTTTCCAAAGCTGGTTCTGAGAAGAACAGGTATCTCCCTTTCTATTATGGCGACATTTCTTCCTTTTTTTTTTTTAATATTTGATTTACAATAACAGAGAGTTAAGGAACTTGTGTCTATTGTGTCGGTGTGTTATATAGATTGGAGGAGAGGCAAAGAGCGGAAAAGAGAATCCGAGAGGCCAAGGGTGATAAGTTTACTCCAAAATGGTTTGACATCACCGATGAAGTCACCCCGACTCCTTGGGGTGACTTGGAAGTCTACCAGTACAACGGCAAGTATACTGAACTTCGGGCGACTCTAGATAATTCAGAAAGCCTCGTGGAGATTAACCCTGAAACAATCAAATTCAACCCCTGGCAATATGAAGATTCAGCTGCTGAGTGAGGAATAATATCACAATGTTTTCCACTTTGCCCTATGTATTTTTATGCATTATTTGATTCTTTAGTCAGTATTATTATTGTGTGTTACCTAGTTTTAATTATGAATGGAATCTTTTAAATCTGAATATGGGGTTTGGTTTTAGTTGTCACTGCATGATATTCTTGGATCTTTACTATTCAAGAAAGATCCGTTTTTGCTTCGAAGTTGCGCATTTTCTCGTGAATTAATGGCAAAAATTATTCAGTCAGTTTATGAAAATTGCAAAATTATTTTAATATAAAAGCTTTTTTAAATAAAATAAAGCAATTTTTAACCTTTTTTTTTATAATTAATATTTCAAAAATCCAAGTTTTGAACGGCAAAATAATTGTTTTAATCTAAAAAATCATACTCAAAATTAGGAGCAAGTCGAGTTGAGTAGTGATAATTCGAGTTTGGTTGGATAAGCACTAGTTTGAGCTCGAATTGAGCTTTATATGTGATGTTTGAACTCGACTTGTTAAGAAATATTGGGATCTGATTCGATTCGAATTCGATTAATAAAAGAGTTGAGCTCGAGTTGAGCTCGAATTTTAAAAATCTAAATTTTGGATTTTTTTAATTCTTCAAATTTTAATAATTTTCTACAAAATTCAAATATTTGTGAGAAGCACACGTACACGTATTATAATATCGAATAGAGTTTTTACGAGTCGGTCTCATTTAATAATTGAGCTATTATTTTCGAGTTTGATTAATTTATTTATGAAACGAATCAATCTCCAACTAAGTCAAATGTTGGAACAAAACCCTCCCAAGATCTCGTAAATCCTTAAGGATATCCTCATAAGAACTCTTGATGACGCTTTGAAAGAATCTTGAACAACTTTTAGACTCGTCACAAAAATCGCCAATCCTTTGATAAGAGTTGAAGAGAATCCACCATTTGATTTTGTGCTCTCACAGCTACAACAAGAACAAGCCTCACGGCAAAAACACTCAATATTTTAGGGATCAATCCAATCTGAAATTTTATTGCTTAAAACAATATTTAAATAATAAATGTGAAACCTAATATTAATATAATAAAAAATCTAAAATAAGCATAATCCTAATTCAAGTAAAACCTGTTGTGATTCACCGATCACTTTAGAGTGTATTTGAGGAAAAACCGAATTGTAATTTTATTGCTACAAGAATAAAATTCAAGTTACAACTAGAAACTTAACAAAAAACCTCACACACTCTCAAGCTCTCTACTTGGAGCTTACACACACTTTGGGATGATTACAATGGTTCTGAGGGCTCAAATTTATAGTGCCCAAACCGCGTGAACAATGCCACGCTGTTTGGCACAGCTGCTGCCAACTTTGCTGCCAGCTTCATCCTGCTGGCTTCTGGCTTCTTATACTTTCGGTGGTAATGACAGCAAGCAGTGAGCTTGCTGTCTTCAACCTCAACAAATCTCCCCCTCGGTGAAGATTTCCCAAAATCTGGGCCGACCATCAATCATCCAAATCCAGATCCTTCAAAGGATCCTCCCCTGGCTGCATCTGTATGACTGCCTACGTACCCTGAGTTGGGATCAAGCCAATCGTAGTTCTCTGTATTTGAAACAGTCGTCATCTGACAGCTATCTCGGTTATGTCTCTTGATGAATGGTATTTATATCACTATTTCCCACTCATTTAAACTAATATTTTGTATAGTTTCTTGAGTTTTGTGAATGTTTTGATGTGTTTTGTGTTATTTTGTAGATAAATAAAGTTTCAGGACATTCTGGAGGTGATTTGGAGTAAAACAGTGAAAATTGGCGAAAAAGGGCATTTTGGTAATTTCAAGCGTCGCGCCGCCCAGACCTTCCGCGTCGCGACGCCCAGCATGCGCCGAATCTGCTAACGTGCGCCTGGTCAACTGATCAGGATTTGAGAAGTTTGACTTTGCTAAAATGCGCCGTGCCACGTGTCACCATCACAACGAATCTGCTAACGTGCGCCGTGCCACGTGTCAACATCATATGCTGCCGACACTTTGACTTGACACGTGTCGCCTTGTCATCAGCCATGTCAGCGGTCAACGAGTCAACTCGCCATGTGTCACGCCACGCCATCAGACACGTCACAAGGTCAACGAAGTCAACTTGCCACGTCAGCATCAGCCAATCACAGCGTGACACGTGTCGCCACGTGTCGCAATCCTATTGTGCCGACAATTGCAACACACGCCAGCGCCGCGTCAGCGCCACGTCATCACCACGTCAGCATGACGTCATCAATGACGTCATCACAATAATTGAGAATTAGCCGCCTTGACACGTGTCGCATGAACAGTCAGCCGCCTTGCTACGTGTCGCCTTCTCATCGTGCCACGTCGACAAATCCAGCGTCGCGACGCTGAGATCCTTGGCGTCGCGACGCTCGAACAGTGAAATTTTTGCCTATAAATTCAGCGCGAAATTTCAGATTTCAACACACCTCTCTCTCTCTTGAATTCTCTCTAGAGAGAGTTTCTCTCTCTAGAATTTTTATTTTAGTTTTTAATTTTTAGTTTTGTAAATAATTTTAATTACTTTTTGTAATAATAGTAATTTAATTTTTACTTTTTACTTTTTACAGTTTTTACTATTCATGAGAAAGTAATTTCCCAGCTATGGTGAAAGGTAATTCTTTTCTGTTACTATTTAGATTAATCTCCCTTAAAAAAAATATATTACTAATTAAAATACGGATTAATAAAGGATACCGCTATATTGGTCGGTTGTCAATTTATTTTAATCTGGTTTAAACCTGACTTAAAAAGGATACCGCTATATTGGTCGGTTGATAATTTAATTATGGTACCGCCTATATGGCTGGTTGGACTTAATTTGACTTAATCAGGATACCGCCAGATTGGTCGGTTGGTAATATTATCACAAGTTTATATATTATTTTATGGGAGATATCTAAATTAGTAGTAGTAAAAGTAATTCCTTTTACCTTAGCATTTTATTTTATTTTACTTTTCAGTTTTACTTTATGTCTTTTACTTTTCAGTATTTTTACTTTATGTCTTTTATTTTTCAGTTACTAGCCCTACTTATGTGTTGTAACTAAATAGTTATCTGGGGTTGTGATGAATTTCAATATCACCAGTTTATAAGGGTTAGATTATAGTTTGGGTATTATAAAGATTTATTTATTGAGTCTAATCTTAATGCTTTTTATTAATTGGCCATTAATAAAATTGATTAGGTAAACTTAAAATGAACTAGACATAGAGATTTTAAGTTTAAAACCTTAGACTCAATAGCCCACGATCTTCCTTGAGGAAGATAACCCTTTAATAGATTTCCTTACAGGATAGGAATATACCTGTCAGGCGAGGGTAGCCATAATTGGAACTTAATCTTAATGAATCCAGATAATGTGGTTGACATAGGATATGGTTCAATTGGGTTATACTGGGTATTTGTGTCTGACCATCGACAGATGCTTTCGCATAATTTCGTGTTCCAGGTTAATAAATCATTGTATTTCCTAACTATAAAATAATCACTTCATCTTTATAATGGTATTGGAATAAATCACAACCCTAGATCTTTGGTCTTTTGTTATTTTCCTTAGTATTTTCTTTTGTCTTTTTATTTATTTATTTATTTAGCAAAGTCTTTCAACCAAACAAACAAACAATCTCTCTCTTCTCCATTTAATTAGGTATTTGTAAATAAATAGATTCAACAATTAATAACAACAGTAGAAATTAAGTCCTCGTGGGATCGATATTTTTATACTACTTGAACGATACGTGCGCTTGCGTTATACGTGTGTGTTTACGCCGGTCAAGTTTTTGGCGCCGTTGCCGGGGACTTATATTTCTTGAGTTGTTAATTTTGAAACTATCTAATTTACTTATATCTAATTTTCTTTCTTTTATTTTGTAATTTTTATTTCTTTTGTTTTCAGGTGATTAAAAAAATGGAACATTATTGGGAGATTGAAAGATCACGAACTTTACAAGAAGATACACTCCAAATCTGGGAGCAACAGTCCAGTTTTCTGAGGCCTGTTGTTGAGCCCAATGACTATCACTGGATGCCAGAACCAAGTAATACTACTTTTGCTCAACAGAACTCAATGTGGAGATGTGACATATGTAATGGTAACCACCTAAGCGATTATTGCGAGTACAACTACAATTCAGGGTGGCAGAACTATCAGAATCCTTCATGGTATGATGAGCCAACATATTTCACAGAACCATCACATCTTCCATCTTATCCACCATCTTCCTTCGATCCTTATCAAGAACCAGAACCATCCGAGGAAGATCAATTAATTCACATGTTCAAAGAACAAGAAGCTCGATTTGATGCACAAATTCAGAATAACGCAGGATCCATACAGAGAATGACAGATCAATCAGACAATTAATAGAAAACCAGAACATCATACCTCAAGAACCAGTTTCAGATGACACTGATGAACCTCAGAGTACCAAACATTTCACGATGCACACCTTAACAGAGGAGGAGGTTGAGGAGAATCAAAGACCAGAGGGCAGTTCAGGAACCCGAACCGGAAAAGTCTCGATTTGATTTCTATTATTCAGATTCTGACGAGGATGAAGCTGAAATATTTGTTCCAACTGCATCAAAAATTGAGGATGGAATTCTGTATCCTCAAAATGAAGATCTTGGAGATTCCATTGCACAAATGTTTGATGAAGATTTACCTGAGCCAATCATTTCAACCAGATCAGAGGATGAAGACCTAAAATCTGACATTTCTTTTCAGGTTGAAAATTTTGAAACATGTATTTCACAGATGACAGATGAAGAGCTAAATGCAGAAATTTTCAAATACATCTGTGAAGAAAAGGTGGAGCAAGAAGCAGAGCAAATGGAGGAGCAAATGGCTGACCTTATTAAAGATCCAGAGCATTCAGGAAAAACATCGCTGTTTTGGGGAGTACAAATCAAAGATATCAACCAAAAGCTTGAAAGAATGGAACTTCCATTCCAAGTCAGCACCATACGAGACCTCTAATTTTATTTCTTTCTTTGCAGGAACCACTGGAGCAACAAAGATAAAAAAGGTGGCACGATCACTGAATAAGACAAAATTCTTTTTATCACTTTACCGTTGGAAGAGACCCTTCAAAAGCAACGCTCACGGGATTGTCTTTAATCGGACATCCAAAACGACGCTGAAACCTCCTTAACAGATGAATTTCAGTCACGTCTGGCTGAAGACGAAAAATTTAGCGCTAGCAGGGAGGCAACCCATGCAATTTGTTGTAATTTATTTAATTATTTATTTATTTTTGTGTGTGAACTTTTTAATTGTGTGTAGTTTTGCAGGAAAAATTAAAAATGGAATTTATCAGGACAAAGCAAACCAAAACAAGCGGGATTTTCACAAAATAAAAATTTGACAAAATCACGAAGATACAAAGTCAATCCAGAAAAGACGGCCGAGTAAGAAGTCTACTTTTGGGACGCGTCCCTATGGATTTATCTGTCGCAAGACATGGTTTTGGCAAAAAAAAAAAAAATTAAATCCCTCAAAATTACCGAGCGTCGCGACGCACGACCAATTTCAACGTCGCGACACTGGTTTGTTTACAGGCCTAAAACCAGCAGCCACCACGCACAGATCATTCCTCCTCCTTCACAGATCTCACCATTTTCTTCTCTCAACCCAGCAGCCAATTCCATCCACAACCGAACCATCACCAAATCCAACCGAAACCAAACCATCGCCCCACCACCCACCACGCACGATCCAGCTAGCCGAGAGCCACCACACCGAGAGCCACAAACCAAAGATCTACCAGAACCAGAAACCCACCATGGCCGAGCCTATCACCAGATTCACCTCGCCCAAACCGCAACCACTCACCAAACCAGCAACCCCAAAACCGAGCCACCAACACCCAAGATCCAGCCAGCCGAGACCCACCAAACCGAGAGTATTTGACCGAGATCTATCAAACCCATCATCATCCTCCTCTTCGAATCAATCTCCAACCCAAAACCGCAAAAGCCGAGAGACCTCCACAGCAACCCTATCACCGAACGCATCAACAACCACCGTGAGCCACCCTTGCCGTGACCGAGCCCTTCCTTCGCCGAATCAAAACCAAACCAGATCCAAGCTACCACTGCCAACCACAGATCAGCCGTGAGTCACCCTTGCCGAGCCGTGAATCACCAAACCGAGACCAGACCAACACCGCCGAGATCTACCAAAGCCACCCACTGCCAAGCAACAAACCCACGAACAAAACCCTCCATCATCAGATCGGTTTGTCAGGCATCAGATCTGATTTTTGTGGATAAATTGTGTGGTTAATTTTGATAAAAATTGGATGTTACAGGTTTTGAAATTTTGGCATAAAAGGGGATAATTGAAAAATAAATGAGTTTGTGGTTGATTTTGTTGAAATTGGAGGATTGTGAATTTGGAAGTTTAATGGTGAATAACGGGCTGAATTCTGAGTTTAGAAATTGCCAAATCGATGGAATTTTGTAGAATTGGGGGCGAAGTTTGACATTGTGGTGGATTTTTGAAGTGTTAGTTTTAGGATGAATTGGGGAAATTTTGAGTTTTTAGAGGAAACTCTGTCGAAATTTTCACTAAAAAATGACAATCAATTATCGATCGTGGTAAAAAAAAAACGTAAATTGAACATAAATTTTTCCTATCGGTATTTTTTCCTGTCCTGTAAGATTTCAGCTGACCAGGTTCTAAACTCTTTTGTGTATACATAGTGTGAACTTTTTAATTTTGTGTGTTATTTTTGTAGGGAAAAGCACAAACGAAACATTTTAAGACAGAAGGAATTGTGTTTGGCAATTCATTAACGATGGCTGAATAAGGAATGAAATCTTAAGATACATCCTAATGAATTTATACTACGCGAGTGGCGTATTGTATACACAATTCCGTTGCCTTAATTATTGCTTTGATTCGCTTTTCCTTTGTAATTATCTTTATTTTCGTAGACAGGATCCAGACTTTTTGACCTTTCACGATCCATTTTGTTGTTTAGCTAACAAGCGTCCTCTGGAAGATACTTGTGCTATTTTATTCACCCTTTTCAGGTACTATAAATTCAGCCCGTCATTGCACTTTTGAAGGCATCCTGATTTGAAAAAAAAGAAATACATAAAAAATGGAAGCCACTTCAAGAAGACGAGTTGAGAACATCTGTGTGTTTTGCGGTAGTACTGTTGGTACTAAACCACAATACATAGAAGCAGCACAGGAATTGGGTCGAGTCTTAGCAGCAAGGAATATGCACCTAATATATGGCGGAGGAAATCTCGGACTTATGGGGATCATTTCAAAGGCCGTACAGGAAGGAGGCAGTCATGTTTTGGGAATCATCCCCAAACCCTTGGCAGAGGCGAATCTTATTGAACCAACAAACGGAGAGGAACTGATCGTGCCAGGTATGTCTGAACGTCTGGTAGAAATGATTAACCGTTCTGATGCTTTTATTTTTTTGCCAGGTGGTTTGGGCACATTGGAGGAAATTTTTATTGTACTATCTTGGGCGAACCTAAACATACACCAGAAACCAATTGGACATAACAACGTTGATGGATTTTACGATTTTCTTTTGTGTGTTTCTTGATGATGATGCTCGGAGAAATGGGTTCGTGTCAAAACCTTTAAAAGAACTCTTTTTTACTGCCAGAACTGCTCCAGATCTAATTGACCAACTCATAGCCTATGAACCAAAAGTTGACACCTATCATATCAAAGATAAATTGGTCCGAGGACGATCGTGGTAAGAAGCGTCGAATTAATCTGGATCTTAACCTTTAATTTCCTGTAGAATTTCAACTAATCAGGTACGATTTTTCTACACTTTCTTCTACTTTTAAGACATTGGGGACAATGTCTCATTTAGGTTTGGGGGTGAGGTATAGTTAATAGTACTTGTTGTATTTGTGTGTTATTTTTAGTCCAAAATTTTTCGAAAAATACAAAAAAAAAATTGAAAATTTTTCAAAAATTACAAAAATATTTTGCATTTTTATGTGTTTAATTTTAACTAAAAAGGTGAATTGGTAAGAGATAGCCGAGTAAGGAATTTCCACTCCTGAGACGTATTTCAAACCATTTATTTCGAAATAAGTTATCTTTGTTTATTTCCTTTTGAATTATTTAATTTGTGAATTCTCCATAATACTGGACTAAAATGAATCTTCATATGTTCAGTTGACAGGTATTATCAACATGGCATATTAACATACAGACATGAGCTGTAATTGAAAAGCTTGTAATATTCCGTGCTCTAGTTTAATTGGAAGAAGCAGTTATAATTAGTGATGGAGTTAAAAAAAAAATCATCATTTCTGATGTACAAAATATAAAGTATCTAAGATCCGGGTTATTAAGTCTGTAAGGGTGTTTTAACATCTAGTGCCCTAAAACCAACTGGTTTGGGAGTCATTGGCCCAAAGCTCGTACATGGATCGAAGATGCTGCAAAATATATATATCTGAAGTCTGAGTAATTAAGTTCGTAGGGGTGTCTTAACCCTGGTGCCCTAAAATCAACTGGTTTGGGAGTCACCAACCCAAAGCTCGCTACATAGACGGAAGGTATTGTATATAAATAAAAAGTAAAAATTCAGAAAAGCAAAGAAAAATTAGAAAAAATCAGAAAAATTATTCCATTGCTACAAAAATATGTGAAATCTGATAGAACTTTAGGACAAAAAATTACTCTCTTATCAACTGCATTTATGACTGTTGTGGGCAAAAATGAGTTGATTAATATTTTGTTGGCTGTGTATATGGAGAATGGTAAAAATAATCGAGAGGATTTACTTATTTGGTAATTTAGAAAGAAACAAAACAAAACTAGTAACTTGTAGTAGAAGTTTCACCTGATTAGTTACTATCTTCTTTATTCTCTTTTTCTCTTATCTTTTTTTTGCTTTTGTGTGCATTAGTTTTACTGCATTTTTTACATTTGTAAAAATGTTTTGTGGGTACACTTGCTGTAAACCCTCACGAGACTACAACTCGTCCACTAGGGACACCTAGGGGTTTAAAGGCTTGTTGCATATGCTAAATGCAACCGTGATCCCTACGAAAATGACTTAGTTAAATTTTATTCTGTTATTTTATTTTGTATTTTGCTCGAGGACTAGCAAAATGTTAGGTTTGTGGGGTGTGATGAGTGGTATTTATATCACTATTTCTCACTCATTTAAACTAATATTTTGTATAGTTTCTTGAGTTTTGTGAATGTTTTGATGGTGTTTTGTGTTATTTTGTAGATAAATAAAGTTTCAGGACATCTGGAGGTGATTTGGAGTAAAACCAGTGAAAATTGGCGAAAAAGGGCATTTTGGTAATTTCCAGCGTCGCGCCGCCCAGACCTTCCGCGTCGCGCGACCCCCCATGCGCCGAATCTGCTAACGTGCGCCTGGTCAACTGATAGGATTTGAGAAGTTTGACTTTGCTAAAATGCGCCGTGCCACGTGTCACCATCACAACGAATCTGCTAACGTGCGCCTTGCCACGTGTCAACATCATATGCTGCCGACACTTTGACTTGACACGTGTCGCCTTGTCATCAGCCATGTCAGCGGTCAACGAGTCAACTCGCCATGTGTCACGCCCGCCATCAGACACGTCACAAGGTCAACGAAGTCAACTTGCCACGTCAGCATCAGCCAATCCAGCGTGACACGTGTCGCCACGTGTCGCAATCCTATTGTGCCGACAATTGCAACAACACGCCAGAGCCGCGTCAGCGCCAAGTCATCACCACCGTCCGTCATGCATACGTCATCAATGACGTCATCACAATAATTGAGAATTAGCCGCCTTGACACGTGTCCCATGAACAGTCAGCCGCCTTGCTAGTTTCGCCTTCTCATCGTGCCACGTCGACAAATCCAGCGTCGCGACGGCGCTGAGATCCTTGGCGGTCGCGACGCTCGAACAGTGAAATTTTTGTGCCTATAAATTCAGCGCGAAATTTCAGATTTCAACATCACCTCCCTCACTCCCCTCCTGAATTCTCTCTAGAGAGAGTTTCTCTCTCTAGAATTTTTATTTTTTGTTAGTTTTTAATTTTTAGTTTTGAAATATTTTAATTACTTTTTGTAATAATAGTAATTTAATTTTTACTTTTTACTTTTTACAGTTTTTACTATTCATGAGAAGTAATTTCCCAGGTAGGGTGAAAGGTAATTCTTTTACTGTTCTATTTAGATTAATCTCCCTAAAAATAATATATTGACTAATTAAAATACTGATTAATAAAGGATACCGCTATATTGGTCGGTTGGCAATTTATTTTAATCTGGTTTAAACCTGACTTAAAAAGGATACCGCTTATATTGGGCTGTTGGTAATTTAATTATGGTACCGCCTATATGGCTGGTTGGACTTATTTGACTTAATCAGGATACCGCCAGATTGGTCGGTTGGTAATATTATCACAAGTTTTATATTATTTTATGGGAGATATCTAATTAGTAGTAGTAAAAGTAATTCTTACCTTAGCTTTTATTTATTTTACTTTTCAGTTTTACTTTATGTCTTTTTCTTTTCATCATAGTTTTTACTTTATGTCTTTTATTTTTCAGTTACTAGCCCTACTTATGTGTTGTAACTAAATAGTTATCTGGGGTTGTGATGAATTTCAATATCACCAGTTTATAAGGGTTAGATTATGTTTGGGTATTATAAGAGATTTATTTATTGAGTCTTAATCTTAATGCTTTTTATTATTGGCCATTAATAAAATTGATTAGGTAAACTTAAAATGAACTAGACCTATAGATTTTAGTTTAAAACCTTAGACTCAATAGCCCACGATCTTCCTTGAGAGTGATAACCCTTTAATAGATTTCCTTACAGGATAGGAATATATCTGTCCGAGCGAGGGTAGCCATAATTGGAACTTAATCTTAATGAATCCAGATAATGTGGTTGACATAGGAATATGGTTCAATTGAGTTATACTGGGTATTTGTGTCTGACCATCGACAGATGCTTTCGCATAATTTTCGTGTTCCACAGGTTAATAAATCATTGTATTTCCTAACTATAAAATAATCCTTCATCTTTATAATGGTATTGGAATAATCACAACCCTAGATCTTTGTGTCTTTTGTTATTTTCCTTAGTATTTTCTTTTGTCTTTTGTATTTATTTAATTATTTTAAAAACAAAGTCTTTCACAACCAAACAAACAAACAATCTCTCTCTTCTCCATTTAATTAGGTATTTGTAAATAAATAGATTCAACAATTAATAACAACAGTAGAATTAAGTCCTCGTGGGATCGATATTTTTATACTACTTGAACGATACGTGCGCTTGCGTTATACGTGTTGTGTTACGACGCCGGTCATCTATGCACAACCTAGCTTGTCCCCGATCACCGTTCCTTTGTTGACATGCGGCTGTGTCTCTGCACAGCACACTTCACTGCATCTCTGTACAGTATTCTCCTGCTATGTCTCTGCCATAGTACAATCCACTGTGTCTCTGCACAGTTTTGCTGCCATTTTCTTCCCCGTTTTCTTCTTCAATGCTTTCTTGCCTTTGGGAAACTCTCTGGCTCCCCCACATCAGTAAGCAAAATATATTCGGATCCCGGATATCTGGTTGATGGAATCCTGCCTCGCTCAGATCTTCTTGTCTGAGATCCACTGGTTTCAGAGGTCTGTCATCATTCATCTCTGTGAATGATCTTGTAGCTTCTAGTGGAGTGGGTTGCGGCTCCCCCTGCTCAACACTTTCTTCTGTAATCTCCGATGGAACAGGCTGTGTCTCCCCCTGCTCAACATCTCTATCTGCCTCCTCTGGTTTTGCTTTTGGAATTTCCTCGTGCACCATATCTGTGGCCAATCGTGCTGGTGCTGGGTCTGGATTTCTGTTGGCACTGGTATTGGAAGACATTTTGGGCATTTCAATGTCTTCAATTGTTTGGTCTTCAAGAAACTCTACTTCATGGCTTCTGATGACCATCTTCACCTTCAGATCCCATAGTCTGTATCCAAATTCTTCATCTCCATGGCCTAAGAATATACATGAAGTTGTCCTTGCATCGAGCTTCTTCTCGAGCTCCTTGGATACATGTGTAACGGCTAAACAACCGAATACTCTAGGGTGAGTGTAGGAGGGATTCTTACCAGACCACAATTTCTCCGGAATCTCCAAGTTCAACGGTTCACATGGTGATCTATTTATCAGGTAATAGGCAGCACTAACAGCTTCTCCCCAGAATGGCTTTGGCAGTTCATTCTGTTGCAGTTCATTCTGTTGCAGCACGAACAGCCATATGATCATTCCTCTGACTCTCTCCATAATGTGTGCAGTTCATTCTCGCAGCGACACCATTATGTTGTAGTGTGTATGGAACAGTTCTCTCATGTCGAAAGCTATGTCTCCAGAAGTAGGCTTCGAACTCTCTGGAACTGTACTTGCCTCCATCGTCTGTGCGAAGACACTTCAGCTTCTTCCCTGTTTCATGCTCTACCATGGCATGAAACAGCTTGAATTGATCTAGGACCTGATCCTTCGTCTTGAGGAATACACCCAGATTTTCTGTGAAGCATCATCAATGAAAGTCAGAAAATACTTGTTACAACCTAATGAATCAACCTCCAAGGGACCACAAACATCAGAGTGCACCAGACTGAGCAACTCTGATCTTCTATCTGAAGAGAAATCAAATGAGACTCTGCGTTGCTTACCAATTGAGTAGTGGTTGCAAGGACCTCGTGCAGCATCCTTGGTAAGCTCCTTCTTGTTCAGGGTAGACAACCCTTTCCCACTCATGTGTCCGAGTCTCTGGTTCCACAGATTTTGAGAAGCCTCTTTTTCAGCTACATTGAGGCTGTCTGCACAAATCTTCACATGAGTCTTGTATAGTGCGCCGCAAGCATGTCCTCGGGCGATAACCATGACACCTTTTGTCATTCTCCATGTGCCATTTCTGAAGTGATTGTCATAGCCCTGTTTGTCAAGAGCTATCCCCGAGAGTACATTCAGCCGAAGTTCTAGAACATGCAGGACATCTTTCAAGGTCAATGTACACTCGACATTTGTCCGCAACTGAATTTCACACATTCCTACTATCCCAGAGGAACTGATATTTCCCATCTTACTGCTCCAAAGTCTCCCGCTTTGTATGTTGTGAAGAAATCCCTGTGAGGAGTGACGTGGTAGGATGCTGCAGTATCTACCACCCACTCAACATCTTGGGTTGCGTTGTGAAGGCATGTCTCTTCATGTATGGAGCATATTGCTACATCTGCTTGGACAACTACCAGTGTCTCTCATTCGTCATTCTTCGACTGGTGATTGCCTTCTCTCTGCTCTCGTTGCAGTTTTCGGCAATTCTTCTTTATGTGGCCTACAATGCCACAATCGTAGCACTTATAGGTAGGATTCCTTCCATCTGAGGATCTACCCCTGGTTGTGCTTCTGCCTCTCTCTCCGTCTATTCCTTGATGTCTTCCTCGAGTCTCTGTGACGAAGGCTTCTGTCTGTTCTGAGCAAACATCTTTTCTCCTGGACTTATCATTCGACAAGGCATCTTTTACCATAGGCATGGTAACTTTACCTCCTGGAGCGGAATTGCTGAGAGTAACCACCAATGTCTCCCAGCTATCAGGAAGGGAACTGAGTAGTAAAAGGGCTTGTACTTCATCTCCCAGCTGCATGTCTACTGCAGACAACTGGTTCACCAGGCTCTGGAACTCGTTGGTGTGTTCCGCAACGGAAGTTCCACTTCGTAGCTTCAGGTTCACCAAACGCCTCATTAATATGGCTTTATTCCGAGCTGTCTTGGCCTGGAACATGTCTTCCAATTTTATCCACATCCCGTAAGCATCTGAATCTTGTGCTACGTGGTGGAAGACACTGTGACCGATCCACTGCCTTATCTGACCAAAAGTTCTGTTGTTGAGTTTATTCCAGTCATACTCCTTAACAGACTCTGGTTTCACTTCCTTCAACTCGATGACATCAAACAAATCTTTGCAATGCAAAAAATCTATCATCCGAGGTCTCCAGAGGGAGTAATTAGTTGCAGCTAGTTTAATCATTGCACCAGAAGACGAATCTCCAATTTCCATTTTAAATTTTAAAGTTTAAAATGTAAATACAATAAAATTGGGGCTGAATTTCACAAATCCGAGGAAACCGTTGCGTCCGGAAAGGTCGAAAATGGTGGAATAGACACTTCGTTGGTCTAAATCCGACACAGGGGATGATTTGTAAATTCCTAAAAGTTCTGGGGTAAAACTGTAAATTTCAAAACTTCAGGGGCCAAATGAAATTTACCAGAATGCTGACGTGGCACTGCTGACATGGCAAGTGGGACCGGTTTTGCTGACGTGGCGACTGACGTGTCTGCTGACTGTGCGCTGACTGGGCATGACGTGGCGCTGACGTGGCGGCCACGTGTGTCGTCTTCAACCTTCGTCTGGCGCGTGTGGCGCGTGGAGCGACTGGAGGCGCGTGGAGATCTCTCTGCCTGGCGTGTGCGGGCTCCCTGGACCTCCGTTTGATCGCCAGAAAATACCACCGTGCTCATCTCGACGTGAACTAGCTGATGGTATGTTCAAAGTTGATTTTTGACAACTTTGCCGGAACTCGAATTTTCTGAATCGAGCTCCGTTCTTCGGTTTTTCGATCCCAATGAAGAACCAAAGCTACTGATACCACTTGTTGTGATTCACCGATCACTTTAGAGTGTATTTGAGGAAAAACCGAATTTTAATTTTATTACTACAAGAATAAAATTCAAGTTTACAACTAGAAACTTAACAAAAAACCTCACACACTCTCAAGCTCTATACTTGGAGCTTACACACACTTTGGGATGATTACAATGGTTATGAGGGCTTAAATTTATAGTGCCCAAACTGCGTGAACAGTGCCACGCGATTTGGCACAGCTGCTGCCAACTTTGCTGCCAGCTTCATCCTGCTGGTTTCTGGCTTCTTCTACTTTCGGTGGTAATGACAGCAAGCAGTGAGCTTGCTGTCTTCAACCTCAACAAAACCCTCCCTCACATGCCATAGTACGAAATTGGAATGGTGAGATAATGGCAGCAGACATTCAAAATACAATGGTCAGTTGGGAATGTTCAGCTTCTATGTACTTTGGCATCAAGTTAGCAAAGGAAGCTGGATTGATGTCGCTAATGGTGGAGGCCGACTCCAAAAATATTGTCAATATGATTAATGGTTGAGAAAATAATCGAAAGGAAATAGTTTGATTGATTGCCGAGATTCAAGAACTTGCAGTTGGGGAAGATCAATTTCAAGTCAACCATGTGTTAAGAGTGTGTAATGAGAAAGCTCATAAATTAGCTAAATATGCTATCAGTAACCTGAGCTGTGTAATCTGGATGGAGGAAATTTCAATTGCTGTAAGCAAATTACTTTAGCTGTCCAATGAATATCTACTTAAAAAAAAAAACAAATAAATAAAGAAATTAACTATAAATCCTAGTCCAACCCAAATTCATATCCATGGCATTACTTCCTAATAACTAACCATTTACTTGTCCTCCCTTAGACAAGTAACCTAACTAACAAAATAAATAGCAAAATAACTAATGCTACATTCGGCCAACAACAAACTTTCTTGGCCTTGGAGGTCTGTTATTGTAATTCTTGGATTCCCTCATATTAATGATGTTTTTGGATTCATTTTTACTCACATTTGGCGTGATATCTTTGGGCTTGAATTTCGTCTTGGACATTTTCTTAGGAACTGAATGTGGATTGGATCATTGGATCGTGTCAAGAGGTGTGTGCTTGAGGAAGTTAACTTGAAGTGTGTTTCTTAGACCAAATAGTTGATAACAATTAATTTATTAGTATTAAAATAATAATAGGATTGAATTATCTTTTTCGATCAATTAGCTTATTAGGATTAGAATAATAATAGGATTAGAATTATCTTTTTCAATTTTGTTAGTTTATATTTCTATTTAAAGACTTTTTGTATCAAATAAGAAGTTGAGCAAAAATTAATAAAGAAATTGTGGTTTTCCTCCCACCTTAAGAGAGTTTATCGATTATCTGACTGAGACTACTCATTTGATATCAGATATTCAACTTCTCTGGCTGATACCACTCTGTTGGAACCATAGATTTTAATCCACCATTCTCTGGTTGGACCACTTTGTTGGTACCAAAATCTTAATATATATCTGGGATCTATCAGAGTCAAGCTCAAATTATTTATGAACGGCTTGGTTTATTTACCAACGTACTCAAAATGCAAATAAAATCATATTTTTAGATTCTTTTGTACCTTTAAAATAGCTGTGAACCAAGGAAAAAGGTCCTTCTTAAAACTCCATCTGGGATTGTACATATATGTGGGATCAACAAGCTGCATTATTGGAACTATACCATATTTTAACTCTTCTGATAATACCAATAAAATTCTGAAATGCAACAATGCAAAATTATGCTTCTTCCAATTAACCAAAATAAATAACCCTTAGTTGCTGTACACCTAAGTTTCCTTTAGGCTGCATGCAGTCAAATCATCAATGGGAGTAATTCTTTAGTACAACGGAGACGTTAGTGACGTGGTATCACCAACAAATTAATAAATGATATGTATAATTTAATATCCATATTTTTAGTTATTTTTTAATATTTTAGCACGCGTGACAATAGATTATTAGATTATTACACGAATGACGTGTTATCTCCGTTATATTACAGATTTTCTCCATCAATGGACCATATACACATGCATCATTGATGCAAATTGGTAGTAGGGACTCAAAAACTTTGATTGAGTTTGAGTTTCAAATGCTTTATGCCAAACTTCTTTGCTTTGCTTTAGCTTAAAATATATTACACCTGTAATCCAGAATGATCAATAAAACAAGTCTTGTTCCTTGAACTAAAGCCAAAAAAGAGAATTTTTTTTCTTCTTTTTTAATTGATGATATGAACTAGACATCTACATCATTTGAACAAAATGATAGGAAATGGGGATGCAGTGAGACCCCAAAAACATTCTAGTGATGACATTGATAACAAAGAATCTAAGCTGTCACAGATGTCTCCACAGCAACCTTGCTCGGGTACTTGACTTCGGATTTCATATCAGATTTCCAGAGCTCTGGTATCGCTTCCTTGATGTTGTGAATGCTTTCTAATGCATAATCTGCACCTTTCACTCTCTGAGATTTTCCAACCTGAACATGTTGTGTAATTCGACAATCACTCAATCAAGGCATCCGCGATTTTCGCATCATACATTGTTAGTATGAACAAGTAATGTGGAATGTGTGCCAATATTTTTTGGTACTGATACAAAGACTTACCAGCACAGTGTGAAGTCCCACACGCTTTCCGGCCAGTATGTTTCGGACACTATCTTCAAAGAACAACTGACAAAAACCGAAAAATATAAAGATAAAAACATCAGCAACTTAACAATTATATCAATGATTTGAAAAGGACATGATGATAAAGCCTAAATGATACACTTACTGTTCTCTGAGGGTTAATGTTAGCAATCTTGAGAGCCTTTTCAATGGCGAATTCGGATGGTTTGCAAACAATGGGAGTCTTTGGTAATGCCATTAAACTCGGGTTTGGTTGTGCAAAATGTCCAATGATGTCGAAAATATGAGGGCCATTGCTACTGGTTTCTGTGGGAGCAACTGATCCCACAAACTCAATATCATCTTCATCTTCGGAAACAATGTTCTTGCGAGTAGGATTCAGAGTCTCAAAGCATATAATCCCTTCGAAACAGTCTTCCAATCCGAGCTTGCTAAGAACTTTAACCGCGTGGACTTTGTCTGCATTTGTAAATATCTGGTTTTTTTTTTCCCCACAGAAATTAGACAGATTGAGAGAATACATACTAAGAAATTCAATCAACAAGAAGTTAATAATTAACATAAAAATGCTTACGATTTTCCTCAGAGGCAAGCTCAGCAAAAGACTCCTCAAAACAGGATCCGGTTTCAAGTTCTCATAAGGCAACCTCCCATGAACAAAACTGTTACATAAGAAAGTAAAAAGTTAATCACAATTACACAAAATTCATACAAGTTTACAAGCTAACATAAAAGAATTTGAGAGCAAACATATTAACAAACCTGTGGTAGTCATCATAGTCAAAATTATATCCAATAGCCTGTAAAGAAAAGAAACCCCATCACTTAAAATCAGTCAATATTTTGTAATTTTGACCAAGAAGAATTTTTCAAAGCCATACCCTGAGTCCAGCCATTGTTGTTCCATAATTCTTGTACAACAAGTTACCCAAGTCCTCAATTTTGCTCCTCTCAATGCCAAGCTTTTCAACCATATAATCTACAAAAAGGGCATTCATTTTAAGAAATGAAACATATAAAACAGTACCTAAAAAATAAAAATGAAAGGCAAGAAGTGTTACCTTTGATGTTCTGTCCACATGATGCAGCAATACCAGAACTATAAGGATAAAGGGTATCATCTAGATCTGCAAAAACAAAAACAAAAACAAAAAAAATGTTGTGTTTAGTTTACTCTTTACAACAATTAACAACTAATTCAATTTCAATCCAAAATGTCTTGTAGAATTAGAACTTACCAAACAGAAGGCAGTCATATTCTGTAGCAGCCATTCGGTAACGGCCTTCATACTCCATTTTGAGTTTAAAAAATAATCTTCAGCAAATGATGAAAAAAGATGTTAACACAGCACTCCACAGAACTTTTTTTTTTTGGAAAGTAATAGAAATCATTCATTAATAATATCGATACACGATCATTTCAGCTCGAATATAATATTTTTATATCCCATAATCGATCAAATATCGAAATACCTAAAAATTACAAAAACCGGCCTAATCTTCCAACCTCAACTAGTGTCAGTGAATATACTCCAACAAAACTGGAAACCTCCCAAATCAACCAAGTTTCATTTTAACCACCACAAAAGATTAAAAGGGCGTAAAGGGTTTCATAGTTCATCCATCCACAAATGGTTCACTTAAATGATCATTAAAATGGTTACATTTTGTGACCAAATTAACTTCAAAACTTAAAAGTGATGATCAATTAATAATAACATACACGTGAAAGAAACAAAACAAGCAACAAAATAAAAGCAACAGGGAACTAAGAAAATAACCCACCAGGAAAAAAAATAACTTGAGTAAATGAAAGAGAGATTTTGAAGCAATGCAAAGAGAATGAAGAAGATGAGGAAGAAGCGAGAGGGGGGAGGAAGAAAGGAAACAGAGGTAGGTTTAAATAGGGAAATGGAGCCGTTGCATCAATTTTAATTTTTTTTAATAATAATTTTTTTATTATTTTTTATTGCAATAAAAATATTGTAAAAAATGATTGAGAAAGTAACAGGAAGCTACAAGTTAAGGTTGTACATCCTGGACTCACTCTCTCAAGATTTTTTTTTTTCCAGTTTTGTACACTTAATTTATTTACAAATGTACCCTTCTGTTTTACCATTATTTATCTAGAATTGTCTTTAATTTTATAAGATTTTAAGCGAATTATCGAAAAAAGTATATAAATCATAGTAGGCACTAAAAATTGAAAATTGTAAGAAAGATACTTGTTTATATTTTTGTGCTACAAATGTATATATATTGACAAAAAAAAAAAAATTAGTGATGTTTATATACTGATCTGATGAAATGATGAACTCTTTGCATAAAATATAAATGCACAATACTTGTTGGATGATAAGGATTATAAAAAAAAATTATTTAGTGGGTATTTTAATCAAATAAGAAAAATATCTGTTTTTCATATCGCGGAATATACGTAGTTATATGCTCATATGATAAAATAATACACTCTCTTATAAGGAAAATAAGTGGACGGTATTACTCACTAAATCATTCATATATTTATGTTCTGATTAATTATTAACAAGGGTCATATGAAAAAAGATAAGCAAAAGAATCAAGCTTCAAATTCAAATTGTAGCTAATTTTGTTTTGTTTTTTTTTTTTTTTTTAAATAAAATAAAATCATTTTCATTTGGTGGGTATTTTGGTCAAGCAAGAAAGATGCCATTCTTTGGTACTACACGAGACCGAACCTAATAATCTGGACAATTCTGGACACGTGAATCATATGAATTGCATGCAAATATTTTAAAAATTAAAAATTATTGATATTTACATTCACACTATTAAAGGCACCACATGTAAGGCATGTATGTAAATCTTTTTTTTAGGAAATCGAGAAGATGATTTATAACTTTAATTCAATTAAAAAAGGTATATCACATTTTATTATAGTATCTCAAAAATTTCAAGAGTGATCATCACATCGGTGTACATCCATTTTAGAGTATCGTCAGTCATTCCGATGTACTTTCATTCTGGGCCGATGTTAGTCACTCCGATATACTTTCATTCCAAAATAATATCAATATCTCCGATATATTTCTATTTCGGAGTGGTGTCGGTAACTCTAGTGTACATCTAATTCGAAGTGATGTCAGTAACTTTTGTATACTTTCATTCATGAATGATCATTATTCTGATACACTTTCATTCCGGAATAATATGCACTTTCATTGCAAAGTGATGTTAATTACTCCGATGTACTTCTAAATATTAAAAATTGTACCTTTTTATTTTTTAAAATATTTGATAAATATTCGATCTTAATATATCGGTTTCCTTCGCCCCCACCTCGAGGTGATTTTTGTCATTTCTATTCAAGAGAGCGTTATAGTTCTAAAATGATGTGTCATATATATCACTCATTTATTTATCGTACTTGATTTGGGTGTAGAATTTTTACATGAAAACTTATTTATGACACGATTAAGTATTATATTAATCATATCATATTGGTTCCTTTTTTTTTTTAAGAACCGTGTTATATTTTCCATAGTCTTAAAATTGATTGATATGTAGACAGGGAAAAAATTATTAATGTTTAATGAAGCATTACAAATATTTTAAAAACATACTAAACTGATAAATTAAAAAACTTAAATATATATTAACCATTTGAAAATAATATGACACGATCAATAAATACGTCATATTATTATTAATCTAAATTTTAGCACAATACGATCCACCCAAATTGATACCCTTTCCAGTCACCATTGGTATTAATTATTTCCAACTATAGAATATAATAAGATGTGTGACAACACGAAAACTGTTTCCTAAGTTGGGTTGTTGCAAAAATAATTTATCTATATGGTATGTCACATTGAAATTTATTTATGAATTTCATTATTTGGAACTTATGCCTCCAGGCTATTGTATGTGAAAATGACTAACCAAAAAAATAGGGCAATAAAATGAGCTCAGATGTTTTAATTTAATGTTTGTTGGAGCAAATAATTGGGAAAAAAATTTATATGAGACGTGTCCTATGAGACCATTTAACGAGTATATATATGTCATGTGTTAATCAATAAATTTCTCTCTCTATTTATTATTGATTAATTTTTAATTTAATGTATACTTATCAAATCATTAGAGACTTCGTACTACGACATCCATACGCCTGTCTTATATAAGTATTTCTCAATAATTGGAGGCCTAAGATTGCCTTGTAAGCAAAATTACAAGAGAAGTATATGAAAAATGGCTTAAAAGGGAAAATGAAGATACCCTTTGTTTATTATTCAATCTTAATCACAGATTATTAAATTATATGCAAAAATAGTTACTTATTTGAATTAAAAACATTATAATGGTGGTGGCTATTCATTTTGAAAGCATCATTTCCAACTCTTTCCTCTCAATAATTTCAAATTTTCAACCACCAAGGGCTGGCTATGACAATGACTCCAATATTATTATTTATGCTAAAATTATAATTATAAAACATATTGGTGTTATTCTTGGGGCATTTTAGGTTTTATTAAGTGAGGTGGGTCGATTAAGAAAGCTACATCTATAATGGACGTACTTGAACATCTTACTAACTAATCAATGATTATAGATTTAACGCTACCCATCAGCAAATTGATTTTAAGATATTGGATTTTGTATTAGAGATTTAGTGATGTTCTTTATTAAAAAGTTTATAAGTTATGTGTTGATCATCGATTGATAAATACAAAAAGTAAGCTTCTCAAATTGAAGAACAATAAAACAAGGTATATATAGGATTCTTTCCGGTTGTCAAAACAATCCAAATTATAGTGCATATATTTGTAAAACGGTGTAAAAAATCAGCGATTTATCCTAATATGTTTTGGGAAATTTCCGAGGACAAGAAACATAAGTTTTGGGAATTAATCGAGGTGCGCGTAAGCTGACCCGTACATCCCGATTACTAGACCCGGCCACGGTTCCGGTTCGGAACCGGAACCGAACCGGAACCGAACCGGTTGGAACGGAAGGTTCCGGTTCCAACCGGTTTGGTTCCGGTTCCGGAACCGAACCGGAATGGGACCGGTTCGGTTGGGGTTCCACCCCAACTCGAACCGGTCCGAACCGGTGGAACCGTACGGTTCCACCGGTTCGGACGGTTCCTGTTGGAACCGTAGGTTCCAACAGGAACCCTAAGGCCCCCAACGGCTACTAGCCGTTGGGGGCCTTATTACCCCAACGGCAGTAGCCGTTGGGGGATGCAGCAGGGAGCCGTTTGGCTCCCTGCCAAACGGCTCCCTGCCAAAAAAAAATAAAAATAAAATATAAAAAAAATGTATTATATAAAATAAAAATTACTAATGTACCCCTAATAACGGTAATAAAACGGTTATATTTAGGGGCATTTTTGGTATCAAAAAAATCTAAAATTCTATAAATAGAATTCATTTTTCATAATTTCATCACACCAATTTCTCAACTTTCTCATTTTCTATAAATCTCTTATTCTCAATCTTACTTCAATACAATTCTCTTATTTTAGTTGTTAATTAATTTGTTATCACATTCGGCATTCGCATCGCAATTATTCAAATGGCAAGCTCATCCGAGAACATAATGTCAAATATGCCGACCCAAGAGAGCGGCCCCAGTGTCAGTGCACAATCACGGAGAAGAGACGTTAAGGCTCGGTCCTCCGATATTTTCAAAATTCATTTTAATTTGGAACGCCTAGACGATGGTTCACAACGAGCAATTTGCAACTATTGTGGGGTTATCTATAAATTTTCTGGTGGATACGGAAATATGATCAAGCACATGGAGAAACATCATCCGGTTGAATTTGGCATTGATACGACGCAGACTCAAATGGCCAGGTACGCATCATCTAGTAGAGGTACGAGTAGTGTAGATTTATTTAAATATTCTGATGCAAAAAATAGAGAAGAATTTGCGAAATTAACATGTATGGCACATCTTTCTTTAAGCTTTGGTGAAAAACTTCATTTTACTAATTACGTGCATAATGCTTTAAACCCTGCTGCATGTAGAATGACTCGAAATACAACAAAACGTCATATTTTCAAATTATATAAAGATGGTAAAATTATTTTAAATGAAATATTTAAAGAAATGAAAGGTCGTATTTCTATATGTTCTGATATTTGGAGTGACCATTGGCAAACACACTCATACATGGGTGTGACTTGTCATTGGATTGATGCATCATTTACCATGCAAAAACGACTCATTGCATTTAGAGTATTTGATGACCAACATACTGCACATAATATTTATAGAATGATGAAGGTAATTTTTGATGAATATGGTTTAGGAGAAAAAATTTTAACAATGGATTTGATAATGCATCTGCAAATACTGCATCCATCAATGATTTAAAAGAAATATGTCAACCAAATTTAGGGGGTCGATTTTTTCATATTCGTTGTACATGTCATGTCCTAAACTTATGTGTGCAAGACGGTCTAAAATTATTATCTCCTTTCCTTGATCCTATTAAAACGGCACTTAACTGTATTTGGTCATATTCTCAAGTTAGGAGGGAATGGACCAAGTTTTGTAAAATAAATGGTATTAAACCGATTAAATTTTCTAGAGATGTTCCAACACGTTGGAATTCTACTTATTTTCTTTTATGTCAAGCACTTCAATACAAAGATGCATTATGTAGTTTTTTTTCTCAACATGTTCAAAATATCACACTTTATCCTAGTCAATGGGATATTTGTGAAAGAATTTTAGATATTTTAAGAGTTTTTAATGATGCTACTTTGATTTTTAGCGGTGTTTATTATCCCACTGCACATTTATTTCTTCTTGAAGTTTGAATATTGTTGGCACTCTCGATGAACATGTTGACAGTGACAACCCTAATGATATTGTTTTGCTCGAAGCCATTACTGTTATGAAGGTAAAATGGTTGAATATTTTAGAGAAATTCCTTTACTTTATCTTATTGCTGCTGTTTTTGATTCTAGATTTAAATTAGAAGGTTTGAATGGTGGTTTACAAGCTTACTATGGTTATTTAGGAATATTAGATGACATTGATATTACGAGCATAATGACGAATTTAAGAAGTGATTTAATTATTTTATTTAATGATTATATTGTAAGATATAACTTAGGAACAATAGGTCAATCTAGTAGCGAACCGGTAATTCAACCAAGACTTAGCGCAGGGGATCGTTGGTTATTGCAACGAAATAAAAAATCTAGGGATACGACAACAACTAATAACCCTGAATTAGATAATTATTTATCTACAAATTTTGAGTTTTCTAATGAAAGTTTATGCAGTAAAAATTTTAAAATCCTTGAATGGTGGAACCGGCATCAAAATATATATCCTGTTTTATCTATTATTGCTAAAGAGATACTGGCAGCACCTATTTCCACCGTTGCGGTTGAGCAAGCCTTCAGCTTGGGAGGTAATATATTGGAAGCTAGGCGATCTTCATTACATCCAAGCACTCTAGAAGCAACAGCTTGTGTGGATGATTGGACTCGAGCTGATCTGAGACAACAAGAAGATGCCCCCGATGATTTTGAAGATTTGTTCGATAATGCTTCTGCATCAAGTGCAAGCGGAAGCTGCGGACCCGGAGCCGAAGGATCAACTGATAATGATGATTGATAAATGTAAAATTATAATTTACAAAGGGGATATGTCTTAAACTTGTAATGGAACTACGTGAGCTTTGATTCCTCTCACCTTTGGAGGATACGTAGGCAACTTAAATTTTAAAAAATTTAAGCTCAAGCTCTTCAATGTAATAAATTTTTTTTTTATTTATAAATTTAATCTCATTTTTTTAATTAATAATTTTTTTTTTATTTAATGATTTGACTCCTCTTATTTTTTATTTTAATTAAATTAAAAAATAAAAAATAAACCGAACCGAACCGGAACCGAACCGTTCGGTTCCGGTTCGGTTCGACTTTCCGGTTCCACTTAAGTGTGGAACCGAACCGGATTTAACCGTTCGGTTCCGGTTCCACACTTGTGGAAC
The DNA here is from genome assembly GCA_019454045.1 of Zanthoxylum bungeanum. Lineage (NCBI taxonomy): Eukaryota > Viridiplantae > Streptophyta > Magnoliopsida > Sapindales > Rutaceae > Zanthoxylum > Zanthoxylum bungeanum. The sequence continues at coordinate 80,774 of SKCR01036744.1, forward strand.
CGGAAACCGCCGCCGGTTCGGTTCGGTTCCGAACCGGAACCGAACCGCCGGCCGGGTCTAACCGATTACCAATACTGTATGCTTTGCTTTATAGTGTGATGCTAATTTAGTATTCGATAAGCGTGTCTTATGCATCTTTAACATTTCACTAAGTACGAAATGGTCACTTGATTAAACAAAAAAGAAGCATCTCTTAGAAAAAAAAATGACCATTTGAAAAAGAAAACAATTCCATTATTTTAGTGAACCAATTGTGATTAAGAGAAGTACTCAACTTGAAGATTAAATTAATTGAAATTTTATTTTGTTGGGTTATAGGTAGCAAGATTTTGTACACACCGGCCGCTACACAATATGAAACAGATTCTCCTTTCACACCATTCAAAATTCTTCTTCTTCACACCGATCGTATGATCTCTTTATAAAGATTATACCAAGTGGATGAAGTTCCCGCTAAAAGTAGGGTCGGTGAAAGTCTCGATATAAATAGTCTTATTCTTATTGTTTTCACATAGAAATTATTTTCACGATTCGAATCCGTGAACAAGTTGGTAATAAATTAACACTTGATCATCACCATAGACTCAATATTCATTATCTCTTTTTGCAATTGATGAAGTGGAAACGTAAGAAATAATATTATTTCTAAATAATGTTTATTAAATGGAAGATAAAAGACAAAATATGGTTTTGACACCCTTTAATATTAAAACCCTAAATAACATGAAATTACTAAAATGAGTACTTCTATTTATTATGAAATATCCTAATCGAAATAAAATAAATGAAGAAAATGAGACTAAAATATGATATTTAATAAAAAAAAAATCGAGATCAATCTAACAAATAAAAAAAACAAAATTTTTAAATGCGATTTGAGATCCAAAAAAAGGAATTCAGGATGATCTATTACGCTAAATTAGCGTAGAGGATTGACATCGCATGCATCTTTTCGGTAACTTTAAATCAATATATAATAGATCGAAAATAGACACATGTTATAATCTTCTAAAAATAGGAAGCTCATATGTCATACATCAATAGTTTGCTAAAATTTATATTATTGAAAACAAAATGTAAGGATGACAAGTTTATTCGGATATGTTCGGATCCGTAAAAATCTAAATCCATATAAATAAAAATACAGATCCAGATTTGTATTTTTAAGATTCATAAGTATATCCATATCCGGATATAAAATAAGAAAAATTATTAAAATTATTTGATTTATGATTTTATTATAATTTTATACTTAAATTTAGATTATTTTAAATGAATTTTGAAGTGTAAATGTTATTTTAGATGATAAAATAATATTGTTTAGTTATGTATATTATTTTATTTTAAGTATTTAAATTTAAATAATTTGAAAATAAAAATCCAAATTTTTTGCGAATCCGAATATCCAAAAATTCGTATACTCGTATCTGAATTCACATATTTTTTTACTAATCCGAATGCAAATATGGATCATCATTTTGCTATCTCTACTAAAATTATTATTATTATTGTTGTTTTTATAAAATGAACTTATTCATTAGTCGAGTTTTGATATGTTGGAATGTATGTACTTTCATAGAGTATGTTGGCTGTCTATCTGAGAACGGGAAGAACGAGTTTGAGGTTGCATATAAGGTTGGTTTTCAGAGTTCATGTGCAGCGGAAACATATTCGGTAATAAGAAAAAATTTATATTATTGTGATGAAACACACATAATAGAGGAGATGTGAGAGAAAAATCTTCTTTATATTACACAAAATAAGGAATTACAAAGCTTACAAACCCAAGTTTTATAAAAAAACTCTCAACTCTCTTTACTCTCTATTATTCTCACAATTTAGGGATTCTGAGATGCATTTACAATGGTTTTAGGCTTCTTTTTATAGTGCCCAAATCCTGTGAACAGTGTCACACGGTTTGAGAATTGTTGGCAGCAAGCTGCAAGCTGTAGCCTCATTCTGTCAACCTCACTTTTCGGTGGAGTATTGTTCCTTCTGCATGCTGTATCTATGCATTTTGCATGCTGGACTCTATCAAATCTCCCCATCGGTGAAGATTTACCCAAAATCTGAGCCGATCATCAATCAACTAAACCGGATCATTCAAATGATCCTCCACTGGCTGCATCTGTATGACTGCCTATGTACCCTGAGTTGGGATCAAGCCAATCGTAGTTCTCTGAATCTCCCAACTCTGACTATGTGGAGAGTTTTGTCATATCGGCTATGGCACGACATATTTCAAGCTTTTCCTTTGGTAAAATCTTGGTGAACATATCAGCACCGTTGTCGTCGGTGTGAATTTTCCTGAGTTCTAACAGCTTTGAGCTCAGGAAGTCCCGTATCTAGTGATACCTCACATCGATATGTTTTGACCTCGAGTGAAATGTAGAATTTTTACCAAGGTAGATAGCACTCTGGCTATCGCAGTACAAAATGTATTTCTCCTGCTTGAAACCTAATTCCTGGACGAATGTCTTCATCTACAGCAATTCCTTGCAAGCTTCTGTCATTGCAATGAATTCTGCCTCTGTTGTAGAAAGTGCAACACATCTCTGCAAGCTAGACTGCCATGCCACAGCTCCCCCTAAGAGAGTAATCAGATACCCCGAAGTAGACTTTCGGGTATCCACATCTCCTGTCATATCTGAATTGGTGTAGCCCATCAACACTGGTTCACTGTTTCCAAAACATAGTCTCATTTTGGATGTGCCTCGTAGATACCACATAATCCATTTGATGACATTCCAGTGTTCTCGCCCTAGGTTTGACATAAACCGGCTGACCAATCCAACTGCGTGTGTTAAGTCTGGTCTCGTGCACACCATGACATACGTAAGACTTCTCATTGCTGAGGTGTATGAAACCTGTTTCATTTCCTCCTTCTCTGTCTCAGTAGAGGGACTCTGTTGTGTACTCAATCTAAAGTGGGTAGCAAGAGGAGTGCTAACCGCTTTAACCTTGTCCATCTGGAATCTCTGAAGTACCTTCTCGATGTACTCCTCCTGTGACAAGTATAACCTCTTGGCTTTCCGATCACGGCCGATCCTGATGCCAAAAATTTGTTTAGCTAGCCCAAAGTCTTTCATATCAAAAGACTTACTCAGTTGCTGCTTCAAATTATCAATCATCGATTGATTCCGGCCAACTATCAACATATCATCTACATACAACAGTAAGATGATAAAGTCATCGTCAGAAAATTTCTGAACGAAAACACAATGGTCTGAAGTAAGGGTGGCAATGGGCCGGGCCGGGCTTTTGCAAGCCCGGCCCGAGCCCGACCAACAAAAAAAAAGCCGGGCCGGGCTTTTTTTGGGCCCGAATTTAAAAAAAAGTTAAAAATATATAAATATAAAATATATTTACACTATATACAAAGACAATTTATAAATAAATCACAAGTTTCATTAATAAATTAACAATTTAAATGCTAAAAATAAATAAAAATGATATAAACATATTAAAAATATATATATATATATATATATATATATATATATATATATTTATGTTTTTTTTTTTTAATTTTGGCCCGGGCCGGGCCGGGCCTGGGCCAAAATAGGAAAGCTCGGCCTGGGCCCGGGCCCGAGTCGGGCTTTCATTTTAAGGCCCGGCCCGGGCTTTTTCCACCACGGGTCGGGCCAAAGCCCGCCGGGCCGGGCCGCGGGCTAAACTGCCACCCTTAGTCTGAAGTAGTCTTCATGTATCTCCGCTCCCCCATAACTGACTCAAACTTCACGTACCACTGTCTCGGTGCATGTTTCAAACCGTATAGGCTTTTCCTGAGTCTGCACACATAGTCCACTTTCCCTCTGACTCTGAAGCCTTCTGGTTGCTCCATATAAATTTCTTCTTCCAGATCTCTGTGAAGAAATACGGTCTTGACATCCATCTGCTCAATCTCCAGGTCGAGGCTTGCTGCTAGACTGAGTACCACTCTGATGGATGACATCTTCACAACTGGAGAGAAGATTTCATCGAAGTCAATGCCTTTCTTCTGATTGAATCCCTTGACGACTAGTCTGGCTTTGTACCGGGGTTGTGACGTGTGCTCATGTTGCTTCACTATGTGCACTCATTTATTCTTCAAAGCCCTTTTGCCTCTTGGCAATTTTACCAACTCGAAAGTGTGATTGCCATGCAAAGATTTCATCTCATCTTGCATAGCTTCCTCCCACTTTTTCTTGTCATCTGTTTCCACAGCCTCCTTGTAGCTCTCAGGTTCTCCCCCGTCAGTAAGCAGCACATACTCATATGCAGCGTATTTGGTTGAAGGTCGCCTCTCTCTGTCAGACATTCTCCGTGGAACTGTTGGTGTAGCTTCTGGTACTGGTGGTTGATCATGATCATTATCTCTGGGAGCTTCATCACTTGTACCCTTATGTCTGGGAACCTCATTTTCAACTTGTATTGGCACCGGTGTATGAGGTTCTGGATTCACATCTCTGTATTGCTGGGGTATTGTCTTCATCTCAATTTTGATATCTTCTATGGTCTAGTCTTCAACGAAGACAACATCTCGGCTTCTGACAATCTTCTTTTCAATAGGATCATACAATTTGTAGCCGAAATCATCATGACCATAGCCAATAAAGACACAATGTCGCGTCTTTGCATCAAGCTTGGATTTCTCGTCTTTTGGGATGTGTACAAATGCTTTGTACCCAGAGACATGCAAGTGTTCGTATGACACTTCTTTGCCTGTCCAGGCTTGGTTATGAACATTACCTTTTAGTGCGATCGCTGGGGACATGTTCAAAACATGTACTGTTGTGTTGAGTGTCTCCCCCCAAAATGTCTTCGGCAGCTTGGCTTGTGACAGCAAGCTTCTGACCCTTTCGCACAAGGTTCTATTCATCCTCTCAGCTAGGCCATTCAGCTGAGGTGTCTTCGGATGTGTCGTTTGATGTCTGATTCCTTACGTCTTGCAGTACTGATCAAACAGACCTCTGTATTCTCCACTGTTATCTGTTCTGATGTATTTGAGTTTCTTGCCGGTTTCTCTCTCCACAGGGCGTGAAACTCCTTGAACACTCCCAGCACTTGATCTTTTCTCTTCAAGGTGTATGCCCAAATCATCCTTGAATGATCATCAATGAATGTCATAAAATACAGTGACCCACCAAGTGTTCTCGTCTGTATCGGACCACATACATCTGAATATATGAGATCAAGTACCTCCGGTTTCCGCTGAGGCGGGGAGCTCTGGAATGACACTTTATTCTGCTTTCCAGCCATGCAGTGTTAACACTTCCGTAAGTGCGAGTTCTTCAATTCGGGAAGAACATTCCGCCTGCGTAGTATTTCCATCCCAGTTTGACTCATGTGACCAAGCTTTTTATGCCATAGCTCGGCTGCCTCATTACTGTTGACTGTATTTATGCTACTATTGGAAATCTTAGCATGCATCAAATACAGAGTTGAGTATTTCTTACCTCGTGCCACCACCATTGATCCTTTAGTGAGCTTCCAGGTTCCGTCACTAAAGGTGCTGCAGCAACCTTCATCATCCAGCTTGCCTGTTGAGATCAGGTTTAACCGGATGTTAGGGATGTGCTTGACTCCCTTCAACACTAGCCTTGTCTGTTTAAAGGCAGATGTCTCCAATACCGACGGATTTGGACTGGCCGTCATTCCCCATCCAGACAGCATTGTAGTCTCATGGTGTGTAAGATGAAAAGAAATCTCTGCGAGATGTGGCGTGTATGGAGGCTCCACTATCTATCACCCAATTGGTCTCGTGGCTGGCAAGATTCACAACATTTTCTTCATACATAATATAGAATTCTTTGGAGGTTTTGTCGGTGGTAGTAGCAACTCTTTCTTGGTTAGAGTCATCATCTCTCATGGACTGCTCGTTTTTTAGTTTGTAGGAATCTCTCTTCATATGACATTTCTTTTTGCAGTGGTAGCACTCAATATCTCTAGTTTTAGATTTACCTCAGTTTTTTTCTGATCTCCCTGGGCCTCGGCTTTTACTCTTCCCCCTTCTGGTGTTATTCTCTGTCACTAGAGCTTCTGAGGTTGAGGCTGATGCTGACTCCTGCATTCTCGTCCTCTTTTCTTTTTCGAAGATCCTGGTTTTAGCCATCTCCATAGTGACTTTCTCATCTGCGGTTGAATTGATCACCGTAGATCTGAACGTTTCCAATGATTCTGGTAACGTACGGTATTAAGAAGTATTAAACCATTTACCTCATCTCCGAAGTTTATGCCCAATCGAGACAGTTCTTTCATAGTACCGAGGAAATCGTTGATATGGTCCGCCACATCTGTACCTTCCTGGTATTTCAAACTCATCATCTTCTTGATGTAGTACAGCTTGTTGTTGTCAGTCTTTGCTCGGAAAAGCTCCTGCAGCTTTCTCCATAAGACACGTGCATTTGTTTCTTCACTGACATGGTTCACGATACTGTCGTCGATCTACTGACGAATAATACTGCATGTTTTCTGGTGAAGATTAGCCCACTTCTCATCGGATATTCATTCTGGTTTCTGCTCCAGAAATACTGATCAATCATAGTCCTTCACATACATAAGGTTTTTCATATTTTCTCTCCATGTGAAATAGTTTGTACTGGTTAACAAAACCATTTTTCTGTTGCCCCCATCCATCATAAAAATTCTAAGTAGAATTTCAAAAAACGGAGCTCATTGTTGCGTCCGGAATGGTCAAAAATGGTGAAAATGACACTTCGTTTGTCAAAATCTGACATAGGGACCAAATTACAAATTTCAAAAATTACAGAGGTCAAAGTGCAATTTCCAAAAGTTCAGGGGCCAAAGTGCAATTACGTAAAAGTTCAGGGACTAAAATACAATTTCGAAAAAGTACATGGGCTAAAATGTAATTTCCAGAACGTACATGGACCTATCTGAAAATTACCAGGTATGCTGATGTGGCACCTGCTGACGTTGCAGCTGATGTGGCGTTGACATGGCAGATGACTGGGCGCTGACGTGGCCGATGACTATGCGCTGACATGGCTTCTGACTGGGCGCTGACTGGGCGACACGTGGCGGCTGACATGGTCGTCTTCTTCCTTGAGCAGCGCGTGTGGCGCGTGGAGCACGTGGACCACCTTCTGTTAAGCGCGTGGAGCGCGTGAGGAGAACCGGGACCTTCGTTTGATCGCCGGAAAATACCACCGTGCTCGTCTCGCCGTGAAAAATCTGATGGTATGCTCAAAATTGATTTTCGACAACTTTCGTCGGAACCGACTTTCCTAACCGAAGCTTTGTTTCCGAGTTTCGGGATCCCTCCGTGGAACTTAGCTCCTGATACCACTTGTTGTGATGAAACACACACAATAGATGAGATGTGAGAGAAAATTCTTCTTTATATTACACAAAATAAAGAATTACAAAGCTTATAAACCCAAGCTTTACAAAAAACTCTCAACCCTCTTTACTCTCTATTATTCTCACAATTTAGGGATTTTGGGATGCATTTACAATGGTCTTAGGCTCCTTTTTATAGTGCCCAAATTGTGTGAACAATATCACACGGTTTGAGAATTGTTGGCAGCAAGCTGGAAGCTGCAAGCTGTAGCCTCATTCTGTCGATTTCACCTTTCGGTGGAGTCTTGTTCCTTCTGCATGCTGGACTCCATCAATATTTTTATATGAATATTAAAAACTGGATCCGTATTTTCTAGTACATTAATAATATAGAATATTTAGAACTCAAGTAAGAAATATATATGTAGATTTGGATTTATATGAATCACGATCTTCCTCGTCTTATCTCTTCACCTCCAACGACATATGTGGGCGTGAAAATAATTATGAAGAACATTCTAATTTTATGAAGGATCTGTATACTCAACACATTAGATGAATTTTGATTATAAAATAAGAAAAATTATTAAAATTATTTGATTTATGATTTTATTATAATTTTATACTTAAATTTAGATTATTTTAAATGAATTTTGAAGTGTAAATGTTATTTTAGATGTTAAAATGATATTGTTTAATTATGGATATTATTTTATTTTGAGTATTTAAATTTAAATAATTTGAAAATAAAAATCTAAATTTTTTGCGGATCCGAATATCCGAAAATTCGTATTTTCTTATCCGAATTCACATATTTTTTTACGGATCCGAATGTAAATCCGGATACTCATTTAGCTATCTCTACTAAAATCCCCACAAATGATTTTAAATTATTGAAACCAAAATCCCCATAAATGATTGGAGATGAATTATTAGAGTGTGGACATAATTTTTTTGGTCCAACTCAATTATAATCTGTTTGTTTTCCAAACAATGAGGACATCATGTTTAAATCATTGTTTTAAAATTTGGACCGGACCGACCGGTTGAATCGAGACCTGGTCCAAGGTCCGAGTGAGTCCTTTGGCCTCAAGTCCGCCAAACCGGCCAATTCAACTACTGAACCGATGATTTTGTCTGGATTCAATAGATTTTTGGACCAGTTTTTTTTATTAATTTTATTAATTTATTTTTTAATATATTTTTTTTATAAAAATAAAAAATATACAATTAATTAGTAATCTCAGATCAACCCCAATTACCTCTGATCTGATATCTAACATTTAACCCTCTTACTATCCTTATCCTGCCAAATTTTTGAAGGACAAATTAAAAAGCAAGTGAGTTATTGGATAGCTCAATTATTTTTGCCTGCGTCACATCTGTCATCGCATTTGCAAATACAAATCATGTAACTCGCTGAGATTATTTTGTGATTTCACTAACATATTTATAAAGTAAACGTAAATCTTTTTAGTGTTCTAATCATCTTGTTGACTTAGCACATTTAATCCTAAAAAGAAGAGAATCTACTTCTTCCATTGGAGCTTATATAACCTTTAATTATGGGTGTATATATATGTCATCTCTCTCATAATAGTTGGGTCTCACAATTGTATGGGACTCAACTGCTACGAGAGATATAACATATACATCCGAAACATAATATATATATTATCTCGAACTTGAGGGGCCGGGGCTTCTACGTTTCCTCATTTCCCAGCTTTTGATATATGAGATTTTATGAAACAAGAAGCAATCATATCCTCCAAAATCCTCATATATATTCTCAAGCTCTCCTTTGAACATTGTTCTATTCCATCAGTATTTTGTCTCCTTGCCACTGAAAAATGGCATGGTTAATTTTCTCAAAACCTCCATTATACATTTAACACCTATCACTGTTGAGAATTTGCGTCAAAGCAAATTCTAAAAAACTTCATTCTATTCTATCATAGGCTTTAGCTTATGTCAAGTTTCAATGCTTCCTATGTCTCAGCACTTGCCCATTCTTAATACAAGATAAGAAAATCAAAAATGAATCCATGAAACCATTGAAATATTAACGTTTGTAAAGTTATAAAATATGTTTAAATTTATTACAACAAAAAATTGGTAGAATAAAAACTAATATTCTTACAAAAATGATTATACGATAAGATACAAAATGACAATATCGCTAGTCTAATGACCCTTTAAATATCAAGGTAAGGAATCAAAAATGAAACAAATGAAATATTTCCACGTACGATTACAAAGTTATAAAATACAATTAAGTATATACCGTAAAAATTGAAAGAACATGAAATGATATTCTTAAAAAAAATGGTTATAACAGAAGATACAAGAACCTCAAAATAAAATTAAAAAAAAAAAAATCTATAAAACCAATGAAATATTGTCACGTTTGTAAGTTTATAAATCAACAATTAAAAAAAAAAAAACCATTTAGGAATTGAAAACCCATTTCAAATAAACACAAACTCTTCATCATTAGAGTTTATTAACCCATTTATATTGTGTTCGTGACACACAAAAACATAACCTTTTGATTTGTATCCACTTCCAAAAAAACAAAAAACAAAATACAATAAATTTGATATTTAATAAAACTGTTATAATATCATGGGAGCTTGAATTTATTTTTATAATACGTCGAGATTCTACTTAGTTTTGTTTGTCAAATATATTTATTCATTTTCTCTTTTTTTTTTTATATTTTTTTATATTCTATCAACTGTATATAATAAGTAATCCACGTGAAATGTACCATGGAATATTATCAACTTTATAAAAAATAAAATAAAAATGTTTAAAATAAAAAGCTTGTGCCAAATAACATATAATGATAAGGTCGGTATGAAACTACATGACAAATAAAATGTTGTGGATTAAATATTTTGAAAAAAAAAACCTCGTGTGAAAAAAGCATCACTTCCGAACTTAAGCGGATCAGGTAAAATATCCGACTGTCTAATAAATAAAAAACAAAACTTTTAAATGCGATTTGAGATCCAAAAAAAAAGGAATTTGGGATGATCTATTACGCTAAATTAGCGTAGAGGATTGACATCGCATGCATCTTTTCGATAACTTTAAATCAATATATAATAGATCGAAAATAGACACATATAATCCAACGTAATAATCTTCTAAAAATAGGAAGCTCATATGTCCTACATCAATAGTTTGCTAAAAATTTATATTATTGAAAACAAAATGTAAAGATGGCAAGTTTATTTGGATATGTTCGGATCCGTAAAAATCTGAATCCGTATAAATAAAAATACAGATCCAGATTTGTATTTTTAAGATTCATAAGTATATCTAGATCCAGATATAAAATAAGAAAAATTATTTGATTTATGATTTTATTATAATTTTATACTTAAATTTAGATTATTTTAAATGAATTTTGAAGTGTAAGTGCTATTTTAGATGTTAAAATAATATTGTTTAGTTATGTATATTATTTTATTTTAAGTATTTAAATTTAAATAATTTGAAAATAAAAATCCAATTTTTTTGCGGATCCGAATATCCGAAAATTAGTATACTCGTCTCCGAATTTACATATTTTTTTACGGATCCGAATGCAAATCCGGATCCTCATTTTACTATCTCTACTAAAATCCTCACAAATGATTTTAAATTATTGAAACCAAACAAGATCCCCATAAATGATTGGAGATGAATTATTAGAGTTTGGAGAGAATTTTTTTGGTCCAACTCAATTATAATATGTTTGTTCTCCAACAATGAGGACATCATGTTGAAGTCAGTATTTTAAAATTTGGACCGCACCGACTGGTTGAATCAAGATCTGGTTCAAGATCCGAGTGAGCCCTTTAGCCCGAGGAATATTTGAACCGGCCTCAAGTCCGCCAAACCAGCCGATTTCAACTATTGAACCAGTGACCCTTGTCCGGGCAATTTTTTTAATATATGTCTAATTTGAATTCAAGTGCACTCTTACTATTATAGATAATCCAACAAATCTCCTTCTCGCTCACTATTTTTTTTTTTTTTAATCATGTAAATAACATTTTTAACATGTGATAGCTAGAAATCTTGTTGACTTAGCACATTGAATCCTAAAAAGAAGAGCTTCTACTTCTGCCATTGGAGCTGATATAACCTTTAATTTGTTGCAGCAATGAGTACTTCTCCTAATTAATTTACTACGCAAAGACTTGTTCTTTAATTGCTACATTCACCTTGAGCTTGAGGAAAAATTATATTATGTTTCGGGTGTATATGTCATCTCACATAATAGTCGAGTCTCATAATTGTGTGGGACCCAGATACTATGAGAGAGATGACATATACACCCGAAACATGATATACTATCTCGAACTTGAGAGGCCATGGCTTCCACGTTTCCTCATTTCCCAGCTTTTGATATATGAGATTTTATGAAACAAGAAGCAATCATATCCCCTAAAATCCTCATATATATTAATTCTCAAGCTCTCATTTGAACATTGTTCTATTCCATCTGTATTTTGCCTCCTTGCCACTGAAAAATGGTATGTTTAATTTTCTCAAAACCTCCATTATACATTTGACACCAAAGCAAATCCTGAAAAACTCCATTCTATTCAAGTTTCATGGCCATCAACTCATGTTTCCCTTTGCTTCCTATGTCTCAGCAGGCGGGCTCTATCCTGCTGGGCTCCTTTCTACTTGGGTTGTATTTCAAATGGACTCTTATTATGCCCACGTGCCTTTTTTTATGTTACAACAGCTACAGTAATAGTTGGTATCCATATCGGCTGTAGCCACAAGGGCTTAGATTTAAAGTAATTTTTTTTATACATTAAACAAATTAAAAAAATCGGATACCTGAATATCTGGTAACTTGAAATTTTAGACATTAAAAATGAAAATAAAGGTATTAAATATGAACTTTGTCTTTTACAATAGAGACAAGATTCGACACTAATTTGACCTTACTTAAAAAATTATAATATTAACCTGAAATTTTGGACGTTAAATATGAAAATCGGACAATAAATATGCAAAATCAATAAACCTTAAATTTATTGACATTAACATGAAATATTAAGCAATAAATATGCATGAAAGACATTAAACATACAAATTATTTTCACATGTGACAAAAAAGTTGACATTCAGACGTGTGTAAATTTCAAATCTAAAATTTTGGACATTAAACATGAAAATTGTACCAACAAACATGAAATTATTGCATACCGAAAATTTATTGGTATTAACTTGAAATTTTGAGTATTAAACTTGAAAATTGGGCAATCAATATGCAAATATAACAAAACATTAACCTGAAATTCAGAGCACTAAACATGAAATATGACATTGAACATAAAAATTATTTTCACACGTGACAAAATATTTGATACTAACTTGACATTTCACACGTGTAAATTTAAAATTTAAAATTTAAAATTTATGATACGTTTACGCACTCGTAATCATAATGAGATAAAATCAAAATGAGCTAGAATGAGAATGGTAAATTGGAATCAGAATATGTTATTTACTTAACTGAATGAATCGTAATCAGAATAAAATTGTATTACCATTGATGTGTTTAATTTGTCTATTAATCAGAATGAATTGTTAATAAGTTACAAAATACCTTTAATTATAATTACATATTAATGTATCCCTTGTTATTTATTATTTATCAATTATTAATGTATTAAATTACTAAATATTAGTTTATTGTTTTATTAAATTATTATTTTATTAAAATATTAAATATTATTTTATTATTAATATTGATTAATTTTATTTATTATTTATAAATTAAGTATTAATTAATTATTAATGTAATAAATTACTAAATATTAATTTATTATTTATAAATTAAGTATAAATTAATTATTACTTTATTAATTTATTAATGTAATAAATTACTAAATATTAATTTATTATTTTTATTAAATTATTATTTTATTTAAATATTATTTTATTAATCATTATTCATTATTAACACATTTAATTTATTATTTATAAATTAGTATTAATTAATTATTAATTTAGTAATTAATTACTTTGTGGGTACTCTTGTAATTTCCCTCTAATAATGGGAATTAGAATCTCATTCCCATGGGTGGTAGGAATGAAGAGTAATTTTTTGGTGCAACGGAGGTATGAGTGACGTGATATCACCAATAAATTAGTAAATGACATGTATGATTTAATATCTATTTTTTTATTTATTTTTTAATATTTTAGCACGCATGTCAATGGATGATTGGATTATTGCACGGATGATCTGGTACCTCCATTGTATTATAGATTTTCTCGGGAATGAGATTCTCATTCTTAATTTCCCATTTTAAGTTCTCATTCTCATTTTAACTTTTAATAAATAAACATTTCTTTCATTCTCAAACCTCTAATCTCATTTCACAATCCATCAAGTAAGCACATAATTAAAGTATTAAACATGAATATGACTATATGAGAATTAAAATTGAAAATTATACCAGCAAACATGAACTATTAACACTTGAAATTTTATAATATTAACCTAATATTTTAGTCATTGAACATTAAAATTATTTTCACATGTAATACAAGATTTGATATTTCATATGCATGTAAATTCCAAACCTAAAATTTTAAGTATTAAATATGAAAACATGTTAACAAATATGCAAATGCAGCAAACCTAAATTTTTTTAACATTAACTTGAAATTTTGGCCTTAACATGAAATTTGACTTGACAAGATTTGACATATTTATATTATTTTAATAGTATTGTATTAAAATTTTAATTTTTATTACTATTATTTATAATGGCAATGGCCAAGGTAGCATATATCAAAAGTCAAGGGTTACATTTATTCACCCACACCTTATCATTATTACTCAATTAACGAGTTTAATGCTTAGTTATTCTTGTAGTAGATTGTATGAAACTTTGATAGCATGATGAGAGCTAATTTCGTAGGGTATAATTCACATGCAAGAAAAAAACAAAATTGTTTTAGTATTAAATTTATTTTTTAAAATTATTTAGTAATGAGATTTTAATAATTGAATCAATTTTAATTAATCTTAGTATTTTATAATTTAGGTCGAATATAAGATATCGGGCATCCAGTGTTTGATATCTATTATCAGTTATCCAATATCCAATATTGAAATACTATTTTTTTTTCGATTTATTCGAATATTTCGATCGGTTTTAGATATCGGACGTTGGTTGCTCCCGGTATTTTTATATATTTGATCTGTTGTCATTCCTGACAAAGAGTGAGGGGTACTGCGTAGCGACATATAGGTGAACGGAAGGTGCAACTATCTCACTCAATTCAAAATTTATTAGAATGTGTCCTACAAATTAATGAAAAATCCCATATGTTGATGAGATGATTTTGCTCTTTTTTTTGGGTAAAATGAAGTGTTCACAAAAAACCATAATGAATCAATGTTCTCGTTATGCCATTGGAGGGAATATTATTATGACTTATTAAGTCCTTGCGGAAGAGGATTGGGAAGTCAGTTCCAGGCAGTGCAACAGCAGCTCTGGCGACATCGGCAGAGACTACTCCGGCGGCTGCAACGACCGTGGATGATCTTTCATTATCCTTCTTTCTGGGTCCTGATTTCAGCAAATGAGCATGGACTAGGGTTTTGACTTTTGATTTAGTAACATAGTTTGTGGATCTGCTTTCAACAACACGGATAATAGCTACCTCAAAACTCTTTTAAGATTCATGTGGTTTTCTTGATAAGTGTGATCCCAAGTAGTGGCGTAGCACATTGACATCGACCCAATCCCATGAACACCCTATCATTTACTTGGTGAGTTTCCACTTTCCATGGACTTGCTTAGGATTCTTGCAAATTTTACTTTGTGAGTTTCCACTTTCCACTGTTTGATATAGTTACAGGCTTGAAATATGAAACCATTTTTTTTTTTTTTTTTTTTTTAGAATCGTTGGAAACCCCTCCGTCAAATCACCCCTTTTAAGTTTATATGGAACATGTAAAATCTCCGACTATCCCAGACTCTTGCAAGAAACGCATTCTATGAATTCGAACTCAGGACCTGAATCTGAATGTCAAATCATGAAGTCTATACATGCCCCTTGGGAACAACCATTTACTACTTTAATGACCATGGCTGATTCCAACTACAAGATTCTGTACTCTAATGAATAGCCAAACATACATTCTTCAATTCAATGAAAACAAACCCCAGCAAAGTAGATGCAAAGAAACATAAGGCCATTACAAAGAGATCACATGAAGAAGAAGAAGAAGTCCACAGCTCCAAATTACATTTCAAGAACAGCAGATTAGACATTCCGAACTGATGTTACAAAATTACATGGAAGAAAGAAGTAGACTATTGACTAATGCAACTAAAACTGCTCGCAGAATTACAATAATACATGAGGACCAGTATCACAATTGTAGCTCTCAGGCGTTCACTCTAACCACATAGCCTACTTCTTCCTTCATCTTCTCAATCCATCGGCATGAAAGTTATCTCCTACAGTTCTAGGCTACCAGTTTAAAATACTTTCTCTGAGAAGCTGAAAATTAACATTGATTCCTGAACTCTTCCTCAAAGTGTCATTATTCACAATAGCTTAATCATACACTTTACAAAAGTTTCATTCGTAAGTGAAGGAAGCCACAGCAAAGGGCATACTTAAAACCCTAAACAAGCAATGAAAGCTAATACAATCCGTTCTTACCCGTATGAAACTGACTAGAGTAATTGGCAGTGGCACTGGCACTGGCACTGGACCTATCATAGATAACATCCAAGAACGGACTTCTCCGATTAAGTTGCCCGCGAAGACGGGCGCCTAATCCTCCCCAATAGGGAAGTAAAACCCCGAAAAGCACGAGCAAATACATTGCTCTGCCTAGCTCTTCTTCCACTGGGCACCCACGAAATTCTCCGAGGAGCCCCACTCGCAGCATTGAACCCACCATCCATTTCAGTGAAAACAACAGGGAACTCTCTTTCGGCAGCTCTTCTGCCTCCATTAAACCTCCCTACAGCGAATCCGCCACCGGGCAACCTCCAAATTGTTAACCCCACCGTCTCTTCGAGGCCTCCTAAATTTCTGCCACTGTCATTTGGTTCATTAGGCAACTCACGCCGGCACAATGGGCACGAGTTGCGCATCGAAAGCCATGGCAAAATACATTCAGCATGGTAAATGTGCTTACACGGCATCTCACGAGCTTCCGAATCGAGCTGGAATGCCTCTTTGCAAACAGCACAATGTGATTCAATTGCCACGTGGCTTGCCTCAATTCTGACCACCGGCATTGACTCGATCGCCGCTTTCGAAGCTGGAGGGTTCACGTACCTCGTCACACCGTTAAATTCTAACTGTGATAATTGGTCAAGGATCCGGTCAAAACCCGACCCCATCAAAATCTCCGACATGCTAGCGGGCAAAGGCCTAAGGCCGGCCCCGGTACCGTCGTCATAATAAAGCTCAAAGTTACCTCTCTCGGTGGCAGTTCCGTCGTTTCCATCGCCGGAATCGGTGGGCTGATCACCACGGAGGACGATAACAGGGTTGAAAGGGGATCGATCACCGCCGTTCCTCCGGGTCCGGCGAAACCTCGCAGTCGTGAGTGTCTCCGGGTTGTGGCCGCCATCAAAGTTCATATCGGCGGCGGGAAACCTCTGGTCCGAAGGTCGGTTAGGGTTATCCATCTGTTCGATGAAGCCGGAGTCGCAATCGGGGCAAATAATTGCATCTTGGGTACGGTCCCGAATCCGGACGATCCGATTGCAGCGGTAGCACCAGTACGAAGATCCAATTGAAGCCATCGATTAAGAATTAAAAAAAAAGTTTCCTTTTTTTAATTCAGAAACGATAATCCCTTTAGATCTGATGCTCAATTTTCAGAGAATTTGAACCAAAAAAAAAAATCAGCAATTTCAAGAACCCTAATTTTAGTGAGAGAGAGAGATAGAGAGAGAAATAAAGATCGGGGGACTTATAAAGCGTGGCGTGGAAGTCTCAGCGGTGAAAGCGCGTCACTGCTGAAGTTAAGCGTGCAATTCACGATTCACTTCGCATTCTAGAAAAAGTAAAAAAAAAAAAAAAAAAAAAATATAATTCATTGAAAAAAAATAAAAAATATTCAGCTATTTTTAGTAAGAAATTACTATTTTGCCCCTCAATGAATTCATTAATTCCCACCTTCCTCTATAATTTTATAATACCCCATTACGACATTACCTCGTCAGGTCAAAAAATCAAACAATTAATTAATGTTTTTATTATATTTATCAATATAATAATTTTATATAAAATTATTTTATTAGATTATCTTAATAAATTTATTCTAATTACACT
The DNA here is from genome assembly GCA_019454045.1 of Zanthoxylum bungeanum. Taxonomy (NCBI): domain Eukaryota; kingdom Viridiplantae; phylum Streptophyta; class Magnoliopsida; order Sapindales; family Rutaceae; genus Zanthoxylum; species Zanthoxylum bungeanum. The sequence continues at coordinate 98,393 of SKCR01036744.1, forward strand.
TTACACTAATTCAAATTTAAATGCTTTCATATTGTTGACGGCTGATTTTGGTCTCAGTGCAATATAAGAATATTACTCCCGAGATAATTCTCTCTCAATAGTGAATTTGTTCGGTTAAGGGGAAACCAAAAGCAAATTTAGTAAAAGACAGATAAATACACCAATCAACAAGGAGTTTTAACGTGGTTCGGCGGATCAGGTCCGACCTACGTCCACGGACACGAACATAATGATATTTTTATTACTGAGATATACTTCTATGATATCTCTTATGTTTACAAGCTTGATCGTAGTGATCTTCCACCTGATTCTGATCCTGACTCTTACACACACTCTACCCTTCTATTTATAATAGTGTAGAAATCAGATTCCTTCTTCTACAAGAATTTCCTAGTTGAAATACTTTCCTTTTCCCATAAAGATTCATAGTCAAAACTATTCCATTTTCCCATAAGGATTCATAATCAAAACTACATTTACTTTCTTTATCCTACTAGGACTTTGACTCACCAGTTTTCCCCATGAAAATATAGTAACTTGTCATTTTATCCGCAAGAATATGGCGTCATCTTCTGGAGCATATCTCGCTATCTGGTCGGTCTTCATGAGGTCGGACATGATAGTCTTTTGAACTGAGAATGCTGCTGTCGATCTGATAATGCCCCGTCATCTAAACCCAAGTGCTCGGTTACCGATCATAAGTGTTCGGTCTCTACCTGTTGGCTTTATAACACTCATGTGCTCGGGTCGGCATTAATGATTTCGACCGAGAAGAGAATTACCCTTTTTACCACTGCCGTACTCTTTAAATAACATATGTCCTGAAAACACCATCAACATCTGTCTCCTAGTTCTCGGTAACAACGAGTTTGCGGGTTGATGCCGGGAACTATAAAAAAAGATGGTGTGCCGATGAATCCGTCGGTGGTCACTCTAGGAATCACAGAGAAACTGTCTTCGCCATCAACCAAGTCTTCTGTTTCTATCTTTATATCTTCGGTTATTGAAGATGCTGATCTCATTCGGAATGATTCTCCATTTTAAAGCAAATTCTCACTTGGGTCGTCCCATTAGGAGATGAAGTTCCTATTGTCGTCCAGACTAAAAATGACCCCTCCTCTGTAGTATCTGTACCAGAGATTTGGAGGTCCTAACCTCTGACTGATCCAATCTTGATTGTGAGGAGAAAATTTTACCTCTGAGCTAACGATGATGTGCTCGGTGGCATGTGATCATGTCTTGTGCTATGAGAGATGCTTGGACCTGGGGAAATGTTACGTCCCCTAGTCCGAATGGCTGACTCGGTGGGATGTAACCCGACCCCGAACTGAGAGAAACACTTGGCTCTGAGGGAATGTTACGTCCCCAGTCCAAAGAGACAGACTCGGTGGGACGTAACCCGACCCCGAGAGAGTAAAGGCACCTGGACCTGGGGGAATGTTACGTCCCCAGTCCGAAGGGCTGACTCGATGGGACGTAACCCGACCCCGAGCTAGTAGGAACACTTGGTCCTAGGGGAATGTTATGTCATCAGTCCAAAAGACAGACTCGGTGGGACGTAACCCGACCCTGAGCTCAAAGAAATAGTAACGGTCTAGGCGGAATGAACCCAGCCCCGAGCCGATCAACCAGATGGCCTCGGCGGAACGAAATCCAGCCCCGAGCAGAAAGGAAACATCGGTCTCGGAGGTACAAGAGCAGACCCGAGCCGGATAACCAAGAGGCCTCGGCGGAACGAATCCAGCCCCGAGCCGATTAATCAAGAGGCATCGCCGGAACGAATCCAGCCCCGAACCGATTAACCAAGAGGCCTCGGCGGAACGAATCCAGCCCCGAGCCGTTTAATCCTTGGGACTTATTCAGAAGGGAAGTGAATCAACCTTTAAAGCCCTATTAGATTTGGCATGGGCGTCCCCTTGCCAAACCTAATGAAAATAAAAACAAAACTTTGGAAAATAAAATCAAAAAACGGAGGTGACTTAACACTTATCCAAAAACAACAGCACAGATGCCTTAAAACAGCGTCATATCCGAGGTCTCGAAACACAATTCTGAATCTTTCAATTCAGTGTCCCGGCGAACCAGGATTTGGATCAGAGAGCGTTTAGAATGGTAAGAGCACATCCTCTATACTTCAGGTCTCCATGGAGCATGAGTAGTGCTTGAGGGCTCATCCTTACAACGCTTGAGCAAGCATACGCTACGGGGGCACAATCCCTCCCCGGGCTATACTTATCTTGGATCCGAGTGATCGAAGAAATAGGGATCAAAGAGTGCCCGAAACATTAAGGGTACGTTCTTCCTTATGTTCGGTAACACTGGAGCAAGCAAACGCTACGAGGGTATCATCCCCGTGCTATGCTTCTCACGGATCCATTAATCAGGTAGATGAGGATCAGAGAGTGTCTGAAACATTAAGGGCATATTCCTCCTTATGTTTGGTAACACTGGAGCAAGCAAACGCCACAGGGGTATCATCCCTCCCCGTGCTATGCTTCTCACGGATCCTATTGCGTCGAGTATGTCCCCGAATATTCCGAGGACCTTGAGCTGAAAGAGGCACTTTGCTCTGGGGGAACGTTCCGTCCCCATACCAATGAGCATGACTCGGTGGGACGTAACCCGACCCTGAGCTGAAAGAGGTACTTGACTCTGGGGGAATGTCCCGTCCCCAGACCAATGTGTATGACTCGGTGGGACGTAACCCGACCCCGAGCTGAAAGATGTACTTGCCTCTGGGGGAATGTCCTGTCCCCAGACCAATGTGTATGACTCGGTGAGACGTAACCCGACCCCGAGCCGAATAATCAAGTGGCCTCGGCGGAACGAAATCCAGCCCCGAGCCTACACCACGAAATCTCGGCCTGTGAAATGTCAGCCCTGCCAAAATCTGGTGGACCGGAAGCTCTTGATTCCGGTGTTTCCAAATCATACAAATTTTTCCCGTTTGAATCACCATTATTGCTCTCCTGAGCTTTGGTGGCCTGGTGGTGAAATAAAAATCCTCATGTTTCAACTTTCCTTTGATGGCTTCGATGTGCTCCAAATCGATCACTGTCGCCTGTTCTCAACCTAGTACGGTTGATGGAAGCATCGGATCCAGGATCCGGAGGTCTCGAGCCGGAAGTCCCGTCCTCCACAAGATGACGTGTTTTCTAGCCCCTAGCACCTGGGTTGACCCTGCTGAGTCCAAATCCAGCTATGGTCGAATTCCAGCTGCCTTCTTCCGGGTCTCCCCACCGGTGGTGACTGCTAGGGCTGGGGTGGGCTGTTGGCTCGGATCCGGGTCATCTTCATGCTTTCCTCATCAGAACTTCTGATGACATGAGGAGAACCCTCTGGAAGATTTTCAGTTACTTCTGCATCTAAATCAGTATCACAGGCAGAATTTTCCTCCAAAACTTTGTTTTGATATTTTGACACTTTAACTCGTCAGCCAAGAACCCGATCAACCTGCTGAAGTTCAAGGGGGACACTATCTTCGTGCAATGGTATTTCATTCACGTGAACTCCTGCTTTATCTAACTCATCTAACATGTGTGTTGTTTCTTCAGGAAGCTTATCTTTTCTCTGGGCATCTAAACCCTTGGTTCCAACATCCTTCTCAAGTAAAGATACAGAAACCTCATCATTAATTGTTTTCTGTTTCTCATGCAGCTTGCTGGTCCCAGAATTGAGAGTACTAATTTTGGAGACTCATGGAGTTTCTTCTCATCGTCATCTTTCACACATGAGGAACTCCCGTCTATAGGAACAACATGGGACATATTCTCAGGCTTGGTGCTACAAGATACATCTACTTGGGATGAATCCAAAATATTTTCATGAGATTTTACTCCAAGAGTCAAAACAGATTTTCCTTTGCTGGACCTTTTTCTGGCAAGAATGGAGTTCCCAAAGATCTGAGATTCTTTTTCAGTGCCAGATGACTTAATACCACTTTGAGGTTTTATGGAACTTAATTTTGATCTTGTTCTCTTTGAGATGGAATCCAAATTGCTGATGGTGATGGGCTTGAGCTTATCACTTTTCTGTGTGCACTTTGGGCATTGCCATTTTCCATTTGGAATGCGCTTAAGAGGTGGATCAATGCACTGAAGATGATAGGTTTTGGGACAGCTATCACAACATAACAAGTTACCACCAAGATCACAGATCACACATTCATAGTAATATCCATCATTTCCTTTCTTCTTGGATGAAGATCGATCAGCATTTATTTCATTCTTTAGCCTGTGTTTCGCTGATGATGTATTCCTCAGAGATTTCTCTCTTTTTTTACCACTGGATAGACCAGGTCTACAAGGAAATTTTCCTCTTTTTCGCTTCAATACCCAATTCCTGTTTAATCATTATACTAGTTGATGAACTATTATCCTTCATCTTTCAGTGCCGAATATTACATTGTCACTATCAATGACAACAGACTTATGTCATGAGTCAATGAAGAAGCAGAGGTATCAGAGCTTCGCAGCAATCTCGACAGCTGAAATGTATGAAGAAACAATTCCAATCTTCCCTTTTGAGATGGTTGTGGAACCAATCATGGAATGCTTTCTGATTATCAAATACTTCGGGAGGAAGTAGATTTAAGAGCGACCAGAGTTCCTTTAAATCATTCTGTAAAAGGCGTCCCTGTCGACCGGTGATTTCCACCTTCTACCATCGTCTTACTACACGAGCCGCTTTTTGTTGAGTTCCCCACAGACGACGCCAACTGTTGACGGCTGATTTTGGTCTCAGGGCAATATGGGAATATTACTCCCGAGATAATCTTTCATCAATAGTGAATTTGTTCGGTTAAGGGGAAACCAAAAGCAAATTTAGCAAAATACAGATAAATACACCAATCAACAAGGAGTTTTAACGTGGTTCGGCGGATCAGGTCCGACCTACGTCCACGGACACGAACAGAATGATATTTTTATTACTGAGATATACTTCTCTGATATCTCTTATGTTTACAAGCTTGATCGTAGTGATCTTCCACTTGATTCCGATCCTGACTCTTACACACACTCTACCCTTCTATTTATAATAGTGTAGAAATCAGATTCCTTCTCCTACAAGAATTTCCTAGTTGAAATACTTTCATTTTCCCATAAAGATTCCTAGTCAAAACTATTTCATTTTCCCATAAGAATTCCTAATCAAAACTAAATTTACTTTCTTTATCCTACTAGGACTCTGACTCACCAGTTTTCCCCATGAAAATATGATAACTTGTCATATTATCCACAAGAATAGGGCGTCATCTTCTGGAGCATATCTCGCTATCTGGTCGGTCTTCATGAGGTCGTACATGATAGTCCTTTGAACTGAGAATGCTGCTGTCGATCTGATAATGCCCCGTCATCTAAACCCAAGTGCTCGGTTACCGATCATAAAGTGTTCGGTCTCTACCTGTTGGCTTTATACCACTCATGTGCTCGGGTCGGCATTAATGATTTCGAACGAGAAGGGAATTACCCTTCTTACATCTGCTGTACTCCTTAAATAACATAGGTCCTGAAAACACCATCAACACATATGTTATTTTATATTGAATAATATAATGAATGAAAAAAATAAAACTAGTAATATAATTGGTTAATTATTAATTTATTAGTATATCAATAAATTGACAGTCAAAAAATCAATTAGAAAAATAACTCAAAATTTTATAAGAATTGTATGAGAGGTGTCATTTAATGTTATTTTCTTTTTGTCATTTTATTTTTTATTTTTGTATTTGAGTAAATAATATTGTTATTTATTTTAATTTTATTTGTATATTTTTAATAATTCTAATGAACTAATAATGATATAAAAAATAAATGTCATATTATAAAGGTAAATATGTAAAAACATTAATCAATTCTTTGATTTTTTTGTCCTAAGAGGGGTAATGGAGTATTATGAAAACTGTAGGAGGGAAAGTGAGTATTTGTGAATTCATTGAGGGGAAAATGGCAATGTATGATATGGAGGCCATGTTTTTTTTTTTTATGTTTTCAGATAAGGTTGGTTTATATATGTTAGGGTTTCACAGTTCTGAAACAGGTCTAAAACATGTTTAAAAAACTGTTTTCACACTGGCGTTCGAACTTCCTAACGAACGTGAAACATACATCTTTAATTCGAATTCACATTCGAATGTGATGTCGAATGTAACACATACGCTTGCTCATTTGAATGAGACATTCGAACCTGACACACACATGACTTGAAATCTTCATATAACCACTTTCAAAAGCTGTCTAAACCTACATTCAAACGTGACACTATGTACGTTCGAACCTGACACACACATGACTTGAAATCTTCATATAACCACTTCCAAAAGCTGTCAAATTGCTACGAGATCTTCAAGATTTATTACAATTCAATTGAACTTAATTTGTTACGGAATTGACCAATATATAGACCCAACAACTTGATCCGTTGTCATCCTTGCAGAGAGTAAGGGGTATAATTACGATTTATAAGTCCTTGCGATGCCATCGGCCGAGATGTCTCGGACGGTTGCAACCACCATGAATGATCTTTCCTTATGCTTCTGGGTAATGTTTATTGGTTTTGGTTGCGCACAAAAGCTAGAGACAGAAGAACTCCTTCCCACAGTCAAAAAAAGCCCTGCAGTGGCAAACAATTGATGCAATCTTTACTAATTCTGATAATTTCACTCCAAGAAAGTGACTAAATTGGCTTCAGAAATGAGCATGGACTAGTTTTTGGAACTGCTTTCTACAACATGGATAAGTGCCACCTCAGACATGTAATTTTTTGGATATGGGTGGTCCGTGGTCCAAAGTCACTCCCATGCCCCAACCATTGCCCAACCAAATTATGACTAGTTGCTCTAGAGGTGGCCACCGGTCCAGCGGTTCTTTACTTCTTTTCGATTCGGTCAGGGGTGAGTTTCAAGGGACTTGCTTAGGAGGATTCTGGCAAATTATGCCAGCAAGGAAAGTAGAGTGCAGTGTCACTAGAACTATTGAAAGTGACCCAAGAAAACAAGCAAACAACCAAGCAACATGCAGAGGGTAAACCAGAAGACACAAGTCGAAGATGCTCAGAGCCACAACACCAGTGACCCGTTGAAATCTTGTCACAAGAACCTAAACTCGCAGAAGTAATCTAAATTCATTGAAGAACTTATTTCAAGAACCTCGATTGCTGAAGAAATGCTAAAAATGTTAGCAAGTCTTTTGATAAGTTTGATAATTCACTCAAAAACTCAAAAGAGAAAACACTCTCAAACACACAGAGAGAAAATTAATAACGCAAAAATCCTATAAACTGAATGCTTTCTATGTGTGTGGCCACATGTATGCTTCAATTGGGGTTCGGCTAATCTTTCATAAATTAAATCATTTGGACTAAGACCGATTCCTCATCTTTTAAGCCTAACTTGACTGTTGATGTCTTATTGGATGCTTTCAAGGATTCGGCCAAAAAGTAGCTTAAAAAAACATGCAGCAGTCATATTTGATTTATGTTAAATCCCTCGATGAATAAATGGATAGATCTAACATTTTCCTGCTGCTAAGGGAAATAAATAGTCCATCACATTGATTTATGTCAAATAGGTTCTATCCTAACTAGAATTCGATCTCAGAATAATCATAAGTGTTGTATTCGAATTGAAATAACCAACCACGTAATTACATACAAAAAAATTTCATAAATATTAAAACAAAACAAAAAAAAGTTTGATCATGTCTATTTTTTTTTTTTTTTTTTTTTGAAATCGTTGGAAACCCCGCCACCAAACCACCCATTCTGGGCCGCGGCGCAGGTAAAACCCCCGGCTGCCCCAGGCTCTTACAAGAAGTTGCACCCCCTGGATTCGAACCCAGAACCTCAAGGTGAGATTCTGGACCCTTCACCACCAAGCCACACCCCTTGGGGGCAATCAATGAATAATGCCCTTATACCTAATAAGTCCCAACCAAGAGTTCCTCTTAATTATGAACCTTTTGAAATTTTAAGCCTAGGCAACTCAGAGTTGTAGACCCACTTTATTGAATAGCATTACAAACAAAAGAAACAACACATGATCAGTAAATCAATACATAGAAAAGAAAGAAGGCAAAGGAAATGAAAACACAATATATCAAAGTAGATGTATCTGCTTCATCAGGTTCATGTACACAACTGCCCCATACGCAGCAGCGACAGGCTTGAAGTATGAATCCGTTTACTGATTGGTTGCAGAAAGTCTTGAATTTGATCACAAGATTAACAAGAATAGTCAACATCTTCATCTACAAGATTCTGTACGGTAATGAATAGCCAAACATACATTCCTCAATTTACAGAACCAATCATCTGGTCCAAGGAAATCATACAAGACAAACCCCAGCTGAGTAGATGCAGAGAAACACAAGGCCATTACAAAGAGATCGCATGAGAAGAAATCCATAGCTCCAAATTACATTTCAAGAACCGCAGACTAGACCGTTATAATAATACATGAGGATCAAGTATCATAACAATTGTAACTCCCGAGCATTCACTCTAACTGCATAGCCTACTTCTTCCTTTATCTTATCAAATCCATCGGCATGATTCATGAAAGCTATCTCCTATAGCCCTACCAGTTCAAAATACCTTCTCTGCGAGAATAAGATGAAAATTAACATCGATTCCTTCACTCTTCCTAAGTGTCATTATTCACAATAGTTTAATCATACACTTTACAAAAGTTTCATTCGTTAAGTGCAAGTGGAGGAAGCCACAGCAAAAGGCATACTAAAAACCCTAAACAAGCAATAAAATTAAAAGCTAGTCCAATCTGTTCTCACCCATATGAAACTGACTAAAGTAATTGGCACTGGCACTGGCACTGGACCTACCAAAGATTACATCCAAGAACGGACTTCTCCGATTCTCAGCTGTTGCCCGCGAAGATGGGCGCCTAATCCTCCTCAAAAGTGAAGTAAAACCCTGAAAAGCACGAGCAAATCCATTGCTCTCCCTAGCTCTTCTTCCACTAGGTACCCACGGAATTCTCCGCGGAGCCCCACTCACAGCATTGAACCCACCATCCATTTCAGTGAAAACATCAGGGAACTCTCTTTCTGCAGCTCTTCTGCCTCCATTAAACCTACCTACAGCAAATCCGCCACCGGGCAACCTCCAAATTGTTAACCCTGCCGTCTCTTCGGGGCCTCCTAAATTTCTGCCGCCGTCATTCGGTTCATTCGGCAACTCGCGCCGGCACAATGGGCACGAGTTGCGCATCAAAAGCCATGGCAAAATACATTCAGCGTGGTAAATGTGCTTACACGGCATCTCACGAGCTTCCATATCGATCTGGAATGGCTCTTTGCAAACAGCACAGTGTGATTCCTTTGACACGTGGCTTGCCTCAATTCTGACAACCGGCATTGACTCGATTGCCGCCTTTGACGCTGGTGGGTTCACGTACCTCGTCACACCGTTGATTTCTAACTCCGATAATTGGTCAAGGATCCGGTCAAAACCCGACCCCATCAAAAACACCGTTATGCTAGCGGGCAAAGGACTAAGACCTACCCCGGTACCGTCGTCGTAATAAAGCTCGAAGTTACCTCTATCAGTGGCAGTTCCGTCATTTCCACCACCGGGATCGGCAGTCTGATCACCACGGAGGACGATAACGGGGTTGAAAGGGGATTGATCACCACCGTTCCTCCGGGTCCGGCGAAACCTCGTGCTCGTGGATGTCTCCGGATTGTGGCGGCCGTGAAAATTAATTTCAGAGGCGGGAAACCTCTGGTAAGAAGGTCCATTAGGGATATCGATCTGTTCAATGAAGTCGGAGTCGCAATCGGGGCAGATGATTGCATCTTGCGTCCGGGTCCGAATCCGGACGAACCGATTGCAGCGGTAGCACCAGTACGAGGATCCGATTGAAGTCATCGATTAAGAATGTAAAGAAAGATTCCTCTTTTTTATCAAAAATGATAATCCCTTTGGATCTGATGTTCAATTTTCCGAGAATTGAACAAAAGATTCAGCGATTTCAAAACCCTAATTTTAGTGAGAGAAAGTAAAGGGGATAGAGAGAGAAGTGGTAAAGTGAAAATAAAGATCGGGACATTTTAAAGCGCCGCGTGGATGTCTCACAGGTGAAAGCGCGTCACTGCTCAAGTTAAGCGCGCTACTCACTCCTAGAAAAGGGAAATAACAGAAATGAAAATACTATTAGGTCCCTATGCTTTATATTTAATACTGAAACGTCTCCAAAGTTTCCAATTTTGTAATACAAGGACACAAATTTTGCTGCGAAAATTTTGGTTGATGCATACGATTTATCATGTTTATTAATTGCAACATATTGTATCACTTGCTTGACATATTTTAAGTTTTTAACATCTAACAAAACAAAAAAAAAAAACTTTTGTTGGTCTGGTGTACATATGATGTGGTATTTTTGTAATATTATTAAATTCAAAATTAATCAATAATAATGTAGAAATAAAATTATTGATTAACACATATCATATATTTATTAATTTGTCCCCAAGGGACGTAGCTTGGTGGTGTAGAGTTCGGGATCTGACATTCAGGTCCTGGGATCGAATCAAGTGAGTGTGTTTTTTTTAAGAACCTGAGACAGCCGAAGATTTTACCTGTTCCGTTTAAACTCGGAATGATGATTTGGTGCATGATTGATTTTACATGCTCATTGAATCTGCCATATATAATTTTCTCTCCTGAAAACACATATTGAACGTATTTTTATATATTTTTACAAATGTTAATATATTTATAGTATTATTATTTCTTACTCAAAATTAAGTTAATTTTGGTTTAAAATTAAGTAAATGATTTTTAAAATATAACAAATAATATATAGTTATTTTGGATGAAAAATGAGCTAAAGCTAAAAAATTTATCAAATACTCAATCATTTATAAACATATAGTTCTTGCCATGTTCATATTAAGTTGAATAGTTGACAAGTTACTCTTAACCCTAATAAAGCTTAAAAATTAATGTAAAATCCAATATGTTGAGTTTTATCCAACAAATTTGATGGAAAAATTATTTTGGACACTCAAAATATTGAAAAACAAAATCTCTTTGCTTTTTTTTCAAAGAAAATTACTAAGAACCAAATCTAATATAAATTAATGCAATTAATTTATTAGCTTATCCATTGATATCATCATGGCCAAAATCGTCTATGAAATTTCAAAAAATGAACGCTCGTGTTAATTTTATTTTTTTTTAAAAAAAAAATGTTTGTCTCGTTAATAGATATCACAATTTGAGTTGGAATGTGGTGTCAAATTTGAATTAATTTAAATCTAACTAATTAATTAATCATGTAAAAAATATCAAACACTAACTTGGCTGGCCCATTTATTATTGTGTCATACATTTAACGTAATTTTTTAAAAAAAAAATCCCATTTTAACATGTTTTTAATATATTTTGTAGAAAATTTGAAGTACTATCTACTTAAACATAATCAAATTTTGTTTAATATAGTAAATGACATATAAAATATGAAAATTATTACATATTTTTAAATTAATCGACTAATTAATCGTGTAATAAATAATTATCATGTCGTAAATTCTAAATTGAAACCTATATAATTATTAAACAGATAATCATGTCAAATTTGGCCAAACTCAAATCCTTTAGTTCGTGTTCAGTTATTGCCATTATTATTTATTGGTTAGGATTCTGGTATGAGTATAATTTTTTATATACGTTGTTTGGAAGGATCGAGAATGGGTATTGTCATATTTGTACTAATAAAATTAAAATTCTCGCATGAATATGGTTATACAAGGAGCGTGTGGGCCAGTATGTTAGGTCCGAGTATGATTAAAGATTTTGTACTCATTAATTGAACAGACCGATTATGAATATTGACATCCTGATTTCATACCTGATTGGTTTCCATCCCCACCTGCTGGCGGAGATGGCAACAAGCCGAGTATGGTACGAGGATATTAATATATGTACCCACTCCGTTTAATCAATATGTATAAAAATCATCCACTTGTTCGCCCCTAACGTACTGGGCCCTCACAGACCCCGTGCGGATCCCTATTCACTCATAGATTTTACCTATATTTTAACGGAGATTTCAATACTCGTATCTGACCTGCCCAATCAACGGGTATGAACAATTATGTTTTTATCTGTCCCTAATATATCAGACTCCGCGTGTCTTATCCCCACGAGAATTTTTGCCATCCCTACCTGCTCGAGACTTAAGTGTCAAAATTAGAAATTTCTTAGACCATAATGTATTTAACCTAAACATTTAACATCACACTGAACAGTTTTTTCTAACCCAAAAAATTGTTTTTAACAATTACCCCGGCTGGCATGGGAAAAGACGAGGAAAACGCCGTGTATGCCAATTAAAACGTTTCGAAGGAAAAAAAACTCTCTTTGAAAAGATACGATCACAAATCCACCGTTCGACCGCCACGTGTCGACGTGCGTCCGATTATCAACCGCTACTCGCACGCCATAAAATTAGCCAAAAACTTCCACTGTTTACATGTCTCATTTCCCACTGTGAGAATTGAGAAATAAAAGTACAAGCCACGCGCTAACGGCCAATTGAGAAATAAAAGTATATGCCACGCGCTAACGGACAAAACAATATACGTAAGTGAGCAACGGAATATTCCAAATTTTATTCACCGTTCATTTTATTTTTATTTTAACTATTAATTTTCTGAAGAAAATGACAAAATATTGGTCTCGTGAACTGGCTATCACTAACATCCGATAGCTACTAACATGCGCCTCATCGTGAATGATACCGAATCTTAGTGAAAGCGATGACTTAATTTTTTTAATTTTTTAATTTTTCCTAAAAAAAGTTTTTTCCATATAATATAAGAGATTCCCACTTTCCTCTAACTATTTTCAATATTAGATCACTCACCCCCTGATATATTTTTATGGAAAATTATCAATGAGACATTTAAATTAAGGCGAAAGTACATATCACCAGCGCCAAGATTTCCTGACATCGACTCTGCCCTCACATAGGTATGATAATATATTTATGATAATTGATGTATTATTATGTGATTACAGTATTGAATTCGGGAAAAATAAAGAGAATCCATACTTTCAAAATGTTAAGTCTGAGTCCAGAGTCGAGTTGAACTCGTGTTTTTTCTATGCGGTCTAATATAATATGACCTGCACATGTATGTTTTCGAGTAGAATATTCCTCCTCTCTTTTTTAGTACAATTTTATTTTATGAATACAATAAATGTTCTTTCTTGTGCTTAAAGTGGAAATTAATCAACCCACATGTATAAGCGAAGCAGGGTTTACCGCTATGCATATGACGTCAGCGATCACAATACTGTTAAGCTCGCAACTCGTAACGAGTACGGATTAGTCCGCGGGGACTAACCGGATAATAAAAGAGTCGCCACCTAATATGAGACACTGAGAATGATTCAAGGTCGCACTACACCCCTCGCAAGGTTTAACCTTAGCTCATTTGAGTTCAGAATGGTCTCTTACTGATGTGAGTATAATATTCACACTTAAAAGAGGATCCATATGTCCTATAGTGCTTAAATCACACATGAATAATTTATATACGACGTCGGTTTAGTAAATTAAAACACAAAAGTAAAGATTTTTGGGCTCTCAAGTCGTACCTCAAGCGTTACTCGGCTCCGAGAACACCTCTGAAAGCTTTAAGGTTATTGTTGGATCTCTTGCTGAATAAAGGGATCGTTACTGTGTTTGGAGTTGTCCTAAAAACGTCATATTGTTGTGTGCTATGTCTTTCTTTTTATAATATGAACGATTTGACTAATAAGGAAAATATCTCTTTGTTAAGGAAATCAATTAAGAAGGAAAGGGAATTGGTTTTATGGAAATTGATAAACAAGGAAAGTGGGCAATTCGTTATGCAAAACTGGAAATCGACGCATATCCAGCCTTGCATAGACTATATTCGCCTTTACATAGTTTATATCTAGCCTTACATAGTCTATATCCTTCCGGCTTTGGTGATTATGTCCGGTCTGATTTGGACATTAGTGATTCAACTATTATTTTTTGAATTTTTTGGAGTTTTTTCCCTTCTAGCATTTGAACCATACAACCTTCCAAACTTTCAAGAGTGTTCTCATAAGAGACTCATCATGAGGCTATGTTTAAAAATATGTTGTCTACTGATGAGTGATAAATATATCACTATTTCTCACTCATTTGACCTAATATTTTGTATAGTTTCTTGAGTTTTGTGAATGTTTTGATGTGTTTTGTGTTATTTTATAGATAAATAAAGTTTCAGGACTCTCTGAAGGTGATTCGGGACCAAAACAGTGAAAAACGGACCAAAATGTCAAAACTGTCATTTGGGCGTCGCGACCGCTAACGTGCGCCGGAGTCTGCTAACATGCACCGAGACACATGTCACAATCAGAGAAGTTTGCTAAAATACGTCGTGCTAACGTGCGCCGCTAACGAGCGCCGAACACGTGTCACCATCACATGCTGTCAACAATCAATATCGCCACGTCATCGTCATGTCAGCACAATCATTCAGCTGTCGGCGCCACTATGACACATGTCAGCAGATCCGCTATTTGCGTGTAGCGACGCGCCGGACCTATTGGTGCCTATAAATTCTGCTCGATTTCATTTGAATTTTCATGCCTTCCTTAGGTTTCTTTAAGGGATTTAAGGATTGCATCTTGTTTGTTTAAGTTTTTGTAATTTAAATTAAGTATTTTTATTTATTTATTTACTTTCTGCACTTTTAATTATGCACTTTTACTTTCAGTAATAGTTTTATTTTATTTTATTTTTATTTATTTTATGTTCAGTAGTTAATTTACTGTTGGGGTAAGAGTGAAGCTTTTTACTTTTATAATTTAGATTAATCTCCCTCAATTATAATATATAAATTATCTTAAAACCTGACTTAATTAGATACCGCCTTTATGGTCGGTTGGACTTAATTAAATTGATTTAAACCTGACTTAATGGGATACCGCCTATATGGTCGGTTGAAATTAATTAAATCTGACTTAATCAGGATACCGCCTATATGATCGGTTGGTAATTATCACGTAAATTTATGTATTATAATAAGGGAGATTTCTAAATTAGAAATAGTAAAGGTAGATTAATCTTACTTATATTATAATATGGAAATTATAATTTAATAATATGGATTAAAAGTTGATATCACCTTAATGGCTGGTTTTAATTATGTAATATAATGTGACACCGCTTATAGGTCGGTCTTTAGGTGACAGATGATTACCGCCTATATGGCTGGTTTATGGATAAATAATAACACCATATTTATGGCTGGTTCAACTTAATTGGGTAACACTCACAATTTTCATATTATAATAAAGTGAGATTTCTAAAAGTGGATCCATTAACCCCATCATTTTATTTTTATTCTAGGGAAGTGATGAAATACAATATTATCAAGCTTAATAATTGATTTAATTATATAATGGGTAATTCTTTAGTTTGTTTATTGAATCTTAAGCCGAATGCTTCTTGTTGTCTGATCACCAATAAGATTGATGTGGTAAACTTAAAATGAAATTGGAAAATGGATTTTAGATTTCAGCATTAGATTCAATAGCTCACGATCTTCTTTGAGGATAGATAACCCTTTAATAGATTTCTTTACATGATAGACATATACCTATCGGGCGTGGGTAGCCATAATTGGAACTTAAACTTAATGAATTCAAGTAACTTGGTTAACATATGAATATGATTAATTGGGGTACTGAGGTGTTTGCATCTGACCATCGACATAGGCTTTTACATATTTTCGTGTTATAGGTTAGCAAACTGATTTATTACACGTATATAAAAGAATCAATTCATCATTAGACTAATATTGTGTGGAATCACAACCCTAGATATTTGTGTCTTTTATTATTTTCCTTAGTATTTTCTTTTATATTTCTATTTATTTATTTATTTAGCAAATCCACATTCAACCAACCAATCAAGCAATCATTCTTTTCTCCCTATAATTAGATACATGTAAATAAATAGTATCAACAATTAATAACAATAGTATGAATTAAATCATCATGGGATCAATATTTTTATACTACTTGAACGATACGTGCGCTTGCGTTATACGCGTGTGTTTACGCCGGTCATCTAAACCACCAATATTTCTGCATGCTCATTGGCTTAAATAAGATAATACATGTAGAGGTGTCAACCTTGACAAGTGTCCATATATGAACTGCTCACTGGTTGCATGATGCACATTTGGCATAAGACATGCTCAAATGCAGTCTTATGTGTAATTACACTTGTTATTATGTATGATAAACCATGCTTGCATGCTGAGATAAATGATTTGTCATTAAAGTCCACTAATCTCGGATGGTGATATATGACATCATGTACTTCGGGGTACTGATGTTGAAGTCAGAATGCTTCTGATGTGCTGTGATAGATTCCTAAGTGAACATATCAGTAATAGGCTTAGATTGAATAGATCAGATAAGACTGACCTCGAAGTTCCTCAAGTTTAGAGTGGAATGACACCGAAGTGATGTCACTTCGGAGTCAAGGTCAGATCTTTTCGATCAAGTTGCTTAGATGGTTTCCCATAAGTCCTCAGACTTCGGAGCTCATACTGACATTTCCTATCTATTAGTATTATTCAATGATATTATGATAGGTGTGATTCTTCCATTGGATCTTTGTTTACTTGCATCAGATCCATTGCAGAGGTATGTTCAGGAAGATTTAATTGCATGATGACACGTAACATAAGGTGCAAGGATAAATTCAAGCACCTACAAGTATCATTTATTATCAATAAATTTATAATATTATGAGAAATTATCATAGTTTTAGTAAAAGAAATAATAAATTGTCAAGTGTTGTATTTTTTTTCCATTTTTAATATTAAAAATATTAATTTTAGACGTTGAATTTCATATTCGGCTTACAATCGAGAATTTATATGATGGGGAAGTAGCGATCTTGCAAAACAAAGATAAAATGAACATGGAATAACTACCCACTGGTGGTGGATGTCGTAGGCACTCCGACACTTAAGTCAGAAACGAAGACCGACATAAATAAGGAGGAGAGCAAGATTAAAAGTTACCTTGATCTTTGAAGATTATCATGAGGGCGGTAGGTTGGTGTTTAGGGAGTTATGTATGCATTGAGAACTCAAGTGTGAGAGTCAAAACTTGAATTGTTGAATCTTGAATGCCTTAATCCATTGGACTTCCTCACCCTTTATAAGCTGTGTAGTGGCTCATTTAGTCGGTTTAAGATTCCTTATAAGTGTCGTATTCCAACCCTATTTAGGAAATGGTAGTAGAGTAAGGACTGAATTAGAAGTGCCTAGATATTCGAGATTATGAGTAATTCATATTG
This sequence comes from Zanthoxylum bungeanum, assembly GCA_019454045.1. Classification (NCBI taxonomy): domain Eukaryota; kingdom Viridiplantae; phylum Streptophyta; class Magnoliopsida; order Sapindales; family Rutaceae; genus Zanthoxylum; species Zanthoxylum bungeanum. The sequence goes on from SKCR01036744.1 coordinate 115,761, forward strand.
TACCGGGATTATACCACCGTGTTTGTAGGTGGTTTGTCTCGATCCAAATACTTAGTTTCCTTATTAAGAAGGAATTAGACGTGTGTAGACTGACAAACGATGTCAACTGGGACATTACATAATATAAGGCAATGTTGACTGAGATGTTACTCATATATAGTCGGTTGGGATATTAAATAGCATGATTAGGGTCTGATAGAGACCTTTTGAGTCGTGTGGGCGCATGAAAGTCTTTAGGTCGTATGTGCATTTTCCTTTGGGGTGTATAGGCTCGTGGGTCCTGTGTGTGAGTCTTGTGTGTAGGCTCAGGGCTTGCGTTGGTGCATATTCAACCCAATAGTCTTGATGCCGTGTGGGGTCAATGTAGACTGAAATGACCATGTCGAGTGAGGCTCTGACAGCTGGAACCCATGATGATTAGGCCTTGCTGGCGGCCCATGATATTAAATGAAGGTCATGAGCTATGTCCGATGCAAGTCTGAATCATGGACCTGAAACATAATGATATTTGTGTCTTTATTCCAAATCTACTTTGTACATTAATAAAATTATAAATTATTGAATTATTATTTATTATTTATTATGTCAATTTAAATAATATTGAAGGATAAAATTCTAAAAAAAAAATCTATTTTAAAAAAAATAAAATTCAAGTGGATAATGGGGTATTATAAAAGGGCAATTATCAATGAGAGATTTAGGTTTAGGCGAAAATATATCTTTAGGTATGTGTGTATATAAATATATTCTCAATCTAACTTCTCAACATTTATTTTTGATCTAATTTTCTGAACCGGGTTGCTTAGAATTGTTATTATATTGATATTCTTGATGTGTTTAAGTTGAGATTGATGATTGCTCCCTTTACATTTGGTATAGTATTGATGGAGCGTTAACACTAACATTTTAACACTTCATTAAACGGGTAAGTTAACGCTAACGTTCATATTTACAAAATCATAATCTCACAATAAATTATTTCATAACTCATAAGTTATCTTATATTGTCTGTCAATATTCTCTACTAAATACACCATTTAAGTAATCGTTAAAGCTGTGAAGCTCAAATTGCCTCAATTTCATTTTCAATGGATTAAGCTAAGATTTCATGGACAATTTTGTTTTTTTTTTTTTTTTTTAAAAATTTTAATGGATAAAATCGAACTTCATAATTATAAGGATAATATTGTATTTTCATAATAATTATTTAACGGATCATACTTCTACTAATGCTGTGGTATCTGGATGACACTCAACATAAAACTTATTGGTGTAAGAGTTAGGGTTAGTTTGTTAGACAATTGAAATTCGAAATTTGTATAGTTTTAGATATTTTTTTTTTCTTGTTTGATTTTTTCCAAAATATGTCTGATTATAAGACATAAATATGTTAATAGAAAAAGATCATATTTTCTGACTTTTATCTGAATTAAAAAAATTTAAACGAGAAATAAATATTTTATTTCGATAATATCCCTACCAAATATCCATATTTCCTATTATACAACAAATGCAAACAATTTTGTAGACCATCATATAAAGTCTTCATTCAATAATTATGAGATCAACTTGCGAGCTAATTATTTCAATAATGTAATTAATTTGTTTTATATTTTAAATATTTTAATTATTATAATAATTATTTTTAAATTGTGTATTTGTAATAATATTCTAATATGTTATTTAAAATCAATGATTGTCTTATTTTATGTTTGATTTTAATTGTTTTTTTCATATGTTTAAATATTTAATAAATGTACATAATACTTACAAGTTACAATGATATAAATATCAAATTATGTTTTTAATTTTTATAACAAATAAAATATCACTTATATTCAATTACTTCAAAAATAAAAACATATTTGTGTTTAGATCTATTCAGATTTCAGTAAAATTCAGATCTATTTAGATTTCCGCTTAAAAAAACAAACACCGCCTTATATTGAAAAATCTGGATAATATTTTTTTAAAAAAAATGTTTTATTTATAGAGGGAGAGGGTGACACTATATAATTTATGACAGTGAAAGATGGCTTTAGTTAAATCAATTAATGAGGTTGATTTGGCATGAATTTCATATGATTTAGTTAATAAATTGAATTATTAAATTAATAAAACGTGTTTCATGGAGCCGGGCCATTGCTTGTGAAAAAGGGCGAAGTTTTACAGAGAAGGATGTGCTGTCACTTGAAGTCACGCCTCCCACGCTCAAGTAGCGTGGCTCCACACACTCGCTTATGAATTGAATGCACTTTATTATAGTGGGCCGGGTTGGGTCAAGGGTTCGGATTTATAAAATAATAATTTTTTATTTTTTTAATATCTAGAATTGGAAAATATTGAAATTTGCGATGGCCCCTATCAAAGGAACCTGAGCAGGAAAGCCTCACTGAAGTTGTTTCTTTATGACTCCGCCTTTTATATTCAAAATTTAAATCTTCATATGCATATTGTGTGCCCTTAATCTTTAGAGGGACCTTAATTTAGGGTTGGTAAATAAATTGATTTGTAATTATTAATATTTTCAAGATATTGAAAATATTTTGTTTCTAACATATTGAGTTGATATATTTATTGTATTTCTTCAGACTTAAATATAAATTAAAAACACTTAAAATATAATAAAATTTTTCAAAATTCAGCCTATTTATCAATTATATCTCAATGTCCTCTTCATAGATGAGCCTCTTTTGAACAATAAGAAATCTTAGTTACCATATGAACAAAGATCGCATAACTTTTATTTTATTGTTGCCTAAGTATATGCTTATTGTCTCTTTTAATAATTATACGCATGTAGTCCCGCTTAGGTCAAATCTTTAGGTTTTCTATGATAAAAGAGAGATATATAAAACACAAATATCATAAATTCATAATAGGATCCTGTACCTAGCGTCCAATAAGACCGTCTTATATATTTCTCCTAAAGATCTTAAGGAGCATTTCCAACGATTAAGTAAATCTATTTAATTTGAAATTAAGTAAATTACATTATTAGTTTTTATTTGTATTTGAATCATCTTTATAATCTTTGTTATCTAATGAGTTAAATAATTTTTACCTCTGTTGTAAATGTTATAATTACACCAGAGTACCCCTTAAGTGGGTCAATAGATTTTATAGGTTACTAATGGGTTTTGACCGCTTGGTAAACTACATTGGGTTCATGGTTGATTCATATCCATCTAAGTGACCCCTTAACGTTTTCATATAAATGTTTATCCCATTAGTATATTATGAATGATCCTCCGACTTAAGGACTTCACATTCTTATGAAATTACCTACAAGCAATAGCGACAAACAATCTCTATTTCCCAAAAGGGGGTGAATTGGGTTATCGCTATAAGTGCGGAATTAAAAAACCTTTACCGATTTTTAGCTCTTATTACCAAGTGAGGACTTTAGGCAATTTTCTCTATTCCAATAATAACCTATATGCAAGTTTTCTATTCAATATATATAAGCATAAATAAACTTGCTATAAACAAAAGTATAGGGAAAGAGAATACGACACCAAGATTTATAGTGGTTCGGCCAAACGTGCCTACGTCCACTCCCCCAAGTCTCACTTGAAGATTTCCACTAGAATCGAGTTTTCCGTGGTTCACTCGTAACCAAGAGTTTTTCGCAAAGGCGCACTCCAAACCTTTTACAACTTTGAGTTTTGTTCGTAGGTGCACTCACAACCTTTACAACTTACCCAACCAAATGAGATTTCACAAATCACAAGTGTTTTGTTAAGAAAGAATTAAAACACATTTGGGCACTCACAAATAATAAGAAGATTGAGTGAGTTGCATACCCAAATGTTCTAAGCTCACTAAATGTAATGAAGATGTGTGTGAGCTTGTATGAGTGTTTAAGTGTATGAAGGTTGAAGACACTCTTATATTTTCCTTAGAAAATGTATGAAGGTTGTGTATTAAGTCTCTCTAGGTTTCTTACTTGGGGCTAATGAGTTGGGGTCCTATTTATAATAAAATGCAAAGTATTCCCCAACTTACAGCGAAATCGGCGAGCAAACCGGCGAGGAGACCGGCATGCCGGTCTAGGTTTGCAACGGCTCCTAACGGCTATATAACGTTCAAAAAACTATTCGTTAGACCGGCGAGCAAACCGGTATGGAGACCGGCGAGGAGCTCCCTGGTTCCAGAGAGCAGATTTTCTCAGCCAAAACCGGCATGAAGACCGGCGAGCAAACCGGCTTGGGAACCGGCATGGAGCTCCCTGGTTTCAGTATGTGCATGACCAGTCAAGACTGACGACACTTGGTATTTTGGTCATAACTTTCTCTAGAAAATTCCAAATCATGATCCGTAAATTTCTACATAAACTAGACGCATAGATATAGCTTCTGTAAAAATTTCAGCACCAAAAACATTAAGATGAATTTTATGGAACTTTTCTAATGTGACATGTATGCAGAAAACGCACATCTGAACATGTTATAGTAAAATGGCTCTAGAAAAAGTTCTATATATCGGAATTGTGTTCCGTTTGAACCGTAGAAAACTAGAGACACATATCTATCTAATGGTATATCATTTGAAGTTTAATTCAACCATTTGATAGTTTTTAGAAGATCATTTACCGATGCACTTGTGCATGAAGTTCATTTTGGTGCAAATAAAATGCAAATGATTCTTTTAGCATTCTAAGCCATTTTAAATGCAAGTGATGCAAAATGTATGATTCCTAAGAGCTTTGAAACATTTGAATAAACTCACTTATAATTATATTAAGCTCTTAATCATTTTCTTCGTTTTGCCGCTAGTCTTCACATTCTCGCTCTTCACCCCATATGCTTCGACACTTTTTGTATTGCTTCGTGTTCGTACGTCGAAGACTTCTTTCATGTTGACGTCATCAAAATCCATTTATGCGACCAAATCGCCAACAATCTCCCCCTTTTTGATGATGGCAACCCCTTAAAACTTGTTGATACTTGTGAGCTTCTTGGAGTCCAAATTTGACAATTTTGCTCCCCCTCAACATAAGCTTCCCCTCAATGTGTGATTGTCTTCAAAATAACTCTACAAGACTTAGACAAACACATTACTACATTTACTCCCCCTTAATCCAAGGGTGAGGGTAAAACAAGTTTTAATCTCATTTCTAATGATTTCTCCCCATTTGACATTATCAAAAAGTGGAGAAGCAAAATTAAGTTCTAAAATGAGATACCAACAGATGTGTGCAAAAATGATAACAAATTTAAAAAATATGCACATTTGGCATTCCCCCCTTTTTGCCATAAAAAATCAAAATTCATGCATAAAATAGCATTTTTCAAAAGATAGATTCTTATGAATACTATTTACAATCTAAGAGCATCTTAATCATGATTTCTCCCCAAATTTGATACCAATTAAAAATATATCAATAAATTCCATGATACCAATTATTTATCAAAGTCCATGCATTTCATAATGCCAATTATATTATAATACATATATTTCATGATATTCATATAAGATTATGCCAATTTACATGCATTTCATTTTCAACCAATTAGTTCATATGGCAAGACATATTCAATTAAGTGATCACATATATTGCATTTAACTCAATAAATTTCATGTGATACCAATTGAAATAAAGAAGGGGTTTAAGTATACGATTAAGGCATTTAATGATATCAAATGAACAATTGATACCAATAGAAAGTTAAGTACTTGCCCAATCACTTTGTATGCTTAAAAAAGTTATTAACTAATATGAAATATGCATACTTATATGATTTTGAGGAAACGGTACCAATGTTTCCGTGAATACGGATTTTACCTTTACCGTTGTGATTCCTCATTTCCTTGAGCCTTTGGGATCAATTTTACAATTCTCTTTAAAGATCCATTCCGAAAGCTCCCCCTACAAATTTATCAATTGCACTTTGGTACCCAAACTTTCTTGGGTCCATTGGGGTTAATTTTGATTCCTTGAGGAATCCATGCATTCTTCATCACATTTTTATACATGCATTCAAAAATTTTATGTCCCTTTTTGTTACAAGCATGACATGTGACATTTTCATTTATTTCATTCTTAGCATGAGAATAGGATGCCTTAACAAAATAGTTCTTTAAAATTTATGTAAGACCTATATCCTAATCCTTCTCTTTTAAATGCACATTTTTGGGATCCAATAAGCATATTAAAATTTTTATGTCCCAATGTGAATTTGTTAAGTATGTTTTGCAAATCTACAATCTTAGTATTTAATAAGACATTTTCATTCAATATAGATTCGCAATCGCATGTCTTAGAGCTAGATGGCATATTTGATATGACATTTTCAAGTTCTAGCTTTTTAATCTTTAAACATGCATTTTCATCATTTAAGCATGCAATTTCTTTTTCATGTTTAGCCTTTAAGCATATAATCTCATTCTCTACAACATGAATTTTATTCATACAATATGCATATCATTTTTAAGTGTAGCATGCTCATTTTTAACTAATTTCAATTTCTTTTTAAGCATAATACACAATTCTTTTAAGCCATTAAAAGCATTAAGTAAATCATTATAGTTGAGAATTGTGTACCTCTTCTTCTTCGCTTTCTTCTTCAATTTCAAAGCGGATGTCCTCATCCGTGATAGCCATGAATGCTATTGATTTATCGTTGACTTCTACCTCTTCCTCCTCGGATGAGCTTGAATCGTTATCACTCCAAGTTGAAGTAGCTTTCATTGCCTTTTTATTTGATTTTCCTTTCATTATTCTTAATGGGCAATCAGTGGCTATATGACCCGGTTTGTTGCATTCATAACAAATAATTTTCTTGTTCTTCCGCGACCATTTTTCTTCTTTCTTTTCGTTTGCCTTTGATTTTCCTTTGAGTTTTGCGGATTTGAGAAGCTCATTACTTTATTGGTGATGCTTGCCAATTCATCATCACTATCATCTTCTTCACTGAGCTTGAGTCAACTCTCTTTCTTGCTTTTAAGGCCAATGACTTCTAGTCTTTTTCTCATCATCCTCTTTTTTATCCATCTTAATTTCCATTTCATACTCAAGCAATTGCCGACCAAATCATCCATCTTTAAAGTGTTTATGTCGTTTGCTTCTTTAATGGAGGAGGTGTAGCTTCTATATTCCTTTGGGAGTGATCTCAAAATTTTCTTCACTTGATCGGATGTCTCGATGGCTTTTCCCAAGGAGGCCAAATGATTGATGATGATAGTGAACCTTGAAATCATATGATCAATTTCTTCCCGGATTCCATCTTGAAATTATCCAATTCGCACATGAACCGGTTGATTTTTGATTCATTCACTTGGCTTGTGCCCATATTAACCATTTCCAAAGACTTCCACAAATCATAAGCATTTTCACACTCCGGAAGTTTACTTATTTGATCTCGATCAATGGCACATAGGAGTTGGTTGAGTGCCTTAGCATTTTGTGAGGCTAGTTTTACATCCTCACTATCCCATTCTAGGCTTGGTTTTGGAATATTAACTCCATTGTTATCCTTCTTCATTGGTACTTGTACACCCCGTGTAATCACCAAATAAGATGTGAATCACTTGCAAGGAGATAAGTCAACATCCCCTTCTTCCAATAATTGTAGTCCGTTCCGGTGTAAAACGGAGGTCTAGTCGTTGAATATCCCTCGGCAAGATTTGACGATTTGCTTGTAGAGGCCATGATCTATTCTCAGACGGTTAAGTCTTGTAGAGAATACATTGCTCTGATACCAACTGAAATTACCTACAAGCAATAGCGACAAACAATCTCTATTTCCCAAAAGGGGGTGAATTGGGTTATCGCTATAAGTGCGGAATTAAAAAATCTTTACCGATTTTTAGCTCTTATTACCAAGTGAGGACTTTAGGCAATTTTCTCTATTCCAATTAATAACCTATATGCAAGTTTTCTATTCAATATATATAAGCATAAATAAACTTGCTATAAACAAAAGTATAGGGAAAGAGAATACGACACCAAGATTTATAGTGGTTCGGCCAAACGTGCCTACGTCCACTCCCCCAAGTCTCGCTTGAAGATTTCCACTAGAATCGAGTTTTCCGTGGTTCACTCGTAACCAAGAGTTTTCGCAAAGGCGCACTCCAAACCTTTTACAACTTTGAGTTTTGTTCGTAGGTGCACTCACAACCTTTACAACTTACCCAACCAAATGGGATTTCACAAATCACAAGTGTTTTGTTAAAAAAATTAAAATACACTTGGGCACTCACAAATAATAAGAAGATTGAGTGAGTTGCATACCCAAATGTTCTAAGCTCACTAAATGTAATGAAGATGTGTGTGAGCTTGTTTGAGTGTTTAAGTGTATGAAGGTTTAAGACACTCTTATATTTTCCTTAGAAAATGTATGAAGGTTGTGTATTAAGTCTCTCTAGGTTTCTTACTTGGGGCTAATGAGTTGGGGTCCTATTTATAATAAAATGCAAAGTATTCCCCAACTTACAGCGAAACCGGCGAGCAAACCGGCGAGGAGACCGGCATGCCGGTCTAGGTTTGCAACGGCTCCTAACGGCTTATAACGTTCAAAAAACTATTCGTTAGACCGGCGAGCAAACCGGTATGGAGACCGGCGAGGAGCTCCCTGGTTCCAGAGAGAAGATTTTCTCAGCCAAAACCGGCATGAAGACCGGCGAGCAAACCGGCATGGGAACCGGCATGGAGCTCCCTGGTTTCAGTATGTGCATGACCAGTCAAGACTGACGACACTTGGTATTTTGGTCATAACTTTCTCTAGAAAATTCCAAATCATGATCCGTAAATTTCTACATAAACTAGACACATAGATATAGCTTCTGTAAAAATTTCAGCACCAAAAACATTAAGATGAATTTTATGGAATTTTTATAATGTGACATGTATGCAGAAAACACACATCTGAACATGTTATAGTAAAATGGCTCTAGAAAAAGTTCTATATATCGGAATTGTGTTCCGTTTGAACCGTAGAAAACTAGAGACACATATCTATCTAATGGTATATCATTTGAAGTTTAATTCAACCATTTGATAGTTTTTAGAAGATCATTTACCGATGCACTTGTGCATGAAGTTCATTTTGGTGCAAATAAAATGCAAATGATTCTTTTAGCATTCTAAGCCATTTTAAATGCAAGTGATGCAAAATGTATGATTCCTAAGAGCTTTGAAACATTTGAATAAACTCACTTATAATTATATTAAGCTCTTAATCATTTTCTTCGTTTTGCCGCTAGTCTTCACATTCTCGCTCTTCACCCCATATGCTTCGACACTTTTTGTATTGCTTCGTGTTCGTACGTCGAAGACTTCTTTCATGTTGACGTCATCAAAATCCATTTATGCGACCAAATCGCCAACATCTTATATATAGATCTTGTAAATTTGATATTTTCTTTTTTCGATTCATAAGTCGGTTATAGGATGTGATTGGAGAAAATCTTTAGTGCAACAGTGATACCACGTCATCCATGTAACAAGCCAATCATCTATTGTCACGCGTGTTAAAAAATTAAAAAATAATTAAAAAATAGGTATTATATTATACATGTTATTTTTTAATTCGCTGGTGGTACCACGTCATCCATACCACTATACCACTGTTGCACCAAAGATTTAATCGTGTGATTGAGGTTCTTATTGATATGTATGAAGATTGTGAAGATGCCAAAATACCAACCAAGCCCCTTCCCGTAATTGATAAATAGTGGACTCTACATTAAAAAAAAAAAAAAAGCTTTAATGTGATGATTTGGGCCCAAAAGAATATTGGGCCTGAAAATAAAAAGTAGCCCAGACCTCAGACAATCCACTTCACTGTTACTGATCTCCATTTGTTTCTGGAACACAAGAGAGATTTCAAGCTTTTAAATTTCGTTGCAATATATTGAGCGTAAATTTCATTTCAAATCTTTTTTTAGGTTTCTGTTCAAGTTCTATCCCTAAAGCAAAGCGAGCAAATAATGGCCAAAGAAGGACCAAATTGGGACGGGTTGCTCAAGTGGAGCATCGCCAACTCTGATGGAACTCGCCCCACTCGCAATTTAAGGTAACCCTAATTTAATATAATGAAAATTATTATCTTTTTGCTAATTTAGTAATTAGGGCAGCTGTTAATTAATGGGCAAAGTTGGTTTATGTTAGTGAGGAGGATCGGAGATGGTTTATGGAAGCGATGCAAGCGCAGAGTGTTGATGTGATTAAGCGTATGAAAGAGATAAGTCTTGTTATGCAAACTCCTGAGCAAGTTTTGGAGTCTCAAGGTGTTACTCCTCAGGATATTGAAGGTATCATTTAACAATTTTTTTTTTTTTAAATTTATTGTTATTAATTTTTATTTGAATTATCAATTACTAATATGATGGTCATATTTATTTGCTGGCAGATATGTTGGATGAATTACAAGAACATGTGGAGTCCATTGACATGGCCAATGGTAAGTTTTTTATGTTCCTTTAAACGTGTGCTCAGGAATAGGCATCCTAGAAATCTGCTTCCCTCATGTGAACGAGATTTTATTAGTATGCGAATTTATGTTTGTATATGTTGGGTTTATTGTGTTGGCAAATTCCGTAACAAACCGTGCTATATTGAGTTGTAATGAGTCTTGATGTGCTTGGGTGTGTTGTTGACATCGGCTGATGATTTTATCAGAGCAGCGTTCGTGTTGGGGTTCGAACGCTGATCGTTAGTGGGACGTTCGTATCTTCGTTCGAACGAAAGCTTCCAGAGGACTCATGTTCAAGTTACGTTCGAACTAAAGTGTCTAGAGACAAACCGTTTGAATCACGTTCTCACGAAACTCTCCAGAGGCTTCGCGTTCGAGTAACGTTCAATGTTGCGTTCGAACGTCCTTTGCAAAATCCTTTGCGTTCATGTTGTGTTCTTCACGCTCGTCGCATCTTTTGTATTTTGGATGCGTTTTTTGAAGCCTTTTTGCCTCTCAGAAAACCCTACCTATAAAAGACAACACACACCCTCTTACAAGTGTTGGAAAAACATTACTCTAAATATTTTGCTTGAGTTTTCCAAACCTTTGAAGATCACTCATCCTTGATATTCAATCTTTCATGTCTTCTTTCTTGTGAGTGATCTTCTTGTTTCATCACTATCTTCCCTTCAACACAAACCTCACCAGTACCTTAAGCATTTTAAGTTCGAAGGTGGAGATAGATATTCGAAGCTGTAACGCGTGAGTTTGCAGATCCAATTCACCGAGACTTTAGATGTTCTGAAGAAAGTTACTTGGTGTAGGCTTGGGGAGTTTCTCGGGTAATTGCAATTATGGGAATAGAGTCCGCAAAGTTGTTGCTTTAGGTCTTTCACCATCTCTATAAGTTTTTCTTATATAGTGGATTTGGTGGTAGCCTATACCCAGAGTGTTTTTTTACTCGCACGAGTTTTCCACTTCGTAAACAAATCCGTTTGTCTTTTGTTTACTTTATGCAATTTTTTATTTGCGTTTGGTGTTTTTATTTTATTTGATTTGATAGATTTAAGGGTGTTTGATATCTAATCGTAGGAACTCTAACCGAAACGTGTTTTGGATGGAGTGGAATTTGTAATTTTCGCATATTACACCTATTCCCCCATAGGTGTAGAGGGTCAGAACATTTATAATTTTCAGTATACACTGTTGTTAGTTGTTTATTCAGTACGCATATAGTCTCTGGCTGGGTGATGTTTATTTTACCTTTTAAGGGAAGTAGCTTACTTTTTTGATGGGTATATGTGACTCCTTTATGGTGTGGGTTTACGATTGTCGGTTAGTACAAGTGGGAACTTATTGATATGTATCATATTTAGCATGTTAAGCACAAATCAAATATGTCTAATGTAATATTCTGCAACTTTTTTAGTTTCTAATGTTACTCTGTCGAGTGGGGTTAATGAGTTATCTTGAGTTAAAATATATGGGTGTTGTTGTCTGGCCATTTTTTTCCTACTGTGATAATTTATCTTGTGCAATAGTTTGAAAATATTACCTTAATGAATTATGTGCTGAATAGAGAGTGCACATTGTAAATGAATGAACTTTTGCGGTCTTCTATTTTCCTCTTGCTTTGTGGATCTGTTGATGATAACTGTTTAGCCTCCTTCCCCACTAATTTGTCAGTATATGTCAGTAAGTAAGAGTGACATGTTACATTCTTGACTATCTGCCCTTGTGTGTACAGATCTTCACTCAATTGGTGGTCTAGTTCCTCTTCTTGGTTATCTGAAGAATTCACATGCCAACATTCGGGCAAAAGCTGCAGATGTTGTAACTACGATTGTCCAGAACAATCCTCGGAGTCAACAGCTGGTTATGGAAGCAAATGGTTTAGAACCTCTCCTTTCTAATTTTGCTTCAGACCCTGATTTAACTGTTCGAACCAAAGCACTTGGTGCAATCTCCTGTGAGTACTGTTGTTTGTTTTATTGTGTATTTTGGTTATAATCCTTATAAGTTCTAGTGTATTTGTTGTTTGTGCTCTAGCATTGCTGGGTTTGGATTGATTTTTGATGGGATATGTTTTTGGTTGATTTTCAGCTTTAATCCGGCACAACAAACCTGGTGTTGCAGCCTTTCGCCTAGCAAATGGTTATGCAGTGTTGAGAGATGCTTTGGGATCTGAGAGTATGAGGTTTCAAAGGTGATCCTAGAAGCTCTTGTCTTGTTTCTTTTGTTGATCTGCTCATATGGTTACTGGAATTTTTTTCTTTATTTATTTTTTGGACTTCTTAATTTTCTTATAAGATTTAATCATTCTCAGGAAAGCTCTTAACTTGATTCAATATCTACTCAACGAGAATACTTCTGACTGCAATGTGGTGAATGAGCTAGGATTTCCCCGCATAATGATGCACCTTGCCTCCAGTGAAGATCCAGATGTTCGTGAAGCTGCTCTAAGGGGCCTTCTAGAGCTTGCTCGTGAAAAGGCTGATGGCACCTCTGTTAAATTAGGTGAAGATGACGAAAAATTGAAGCAACTACTTAAAGAAAGAATTAAAGACATCAGCCTGATGTCCCCGGAAGAATTGGGGGCAGCTAGGGAGGAAAGGCAGCTTGTAGATTCCCTCTGGAATAGCTATTACAACGAACCATCTTCCCTTCGAGAGAAGGGGCTCCTTGTCCTTCCCGGGGAAGATGCACCTACACCTGCACCTGATGTTGCCAGCAAGCATTTTGAACCTCCTCTTAGAGCTTGGGCAGCAAATCCTGCATCTACGAAGTCGAGTACTGAAAAGAAGGAAACTCCCCTGCTACTGGGACCGGGGACTTCATCCGAGGCTACAAATAATCAAGTCACTTCAACTGGTGAAGCAGATGCTAATGGACACACAAATGCCTCTCAATGAAGCTAGCTATGTAAAGTAGATTAAGCAATTTTCTGCTCATTTAGTCTGTGGATTTGTTTGTTTGTTTGTTACGGCTTGTTCTTATGCTTATATAGCCATTTTATGCCCATGCTTATAACGAAATCCTATCAATGCAACAATTTATCTATAATTAAACTCTTTGGCCTGTTAGTTTATAATTAGTTCATCTGATAAGATTTCTTAAGGTGAGTCCCATGCCGTTCCTTCAAAGGAGCAGAAACAGATCTGGGAAGGCTGTCATGTATTCAGCCGTATCTCCGTCAGGTTCATATGGATTTTATGAAGATTATAAAGCATATAAAGATTAAAAAAAATTGTCTTTTAATTTCATATGGACTTTATGTGTATAATAAGATACAGAATATGAACTCCCGGAATTCAGTTGGGCACCTCAGAAAAAAACTTGAGTGGTAGCTAAGCATGGTCCCAATTTGTTCAGCTCGCAGAAGGAATCTCAGAAGAAAGAATTTTGCTTTTCGGACACCATGGTTAATTGAATTATTGCATGTGAGGAAATATGTGCTGATTGACAACTAGTAATTCTATATCAGATGCAGCTGTGTGTGTGTGGACTAAGAGTAGCTCAATATCAGACGAGCCTTGAGCCTTGAAAACTGTCTTACACAGCAATGATGAAAAGGGTATTAATTCGAGATTCTGTTTTGAATTTTGCTGTAGCTGCTGCCGCGGAAGCACTTATTAACCCTCGGACACCCTCTTTTTACGAGCTGATAATTAAGATCGTAATAGCTACATTTTTTTTTTGGTGGTGTAGGACTCAGGATCTCACCTTGAGGTCCTGAGTTCGAATTTAGAGAGTGCATTTCTTATAAGAACCTGAGACAACCGAGAATTTTACATGTTCTGCTTAACTCGGAAATGATGGTTTGACGATAGGATTTCCAATGATTTCAAAAAAAAAAAAAAAAATTATTTATTCGTAGGCTCTCACAATCTCAAGGTCAGGAGTCGTTTTAATCTGCTTAGATCTCCATTTTTCGGAATAATGCAATGTAGGAGCTTTTTAAGTGTTCTCCTAATTCAAGAGTTGGTTATTGGGTTCTTGAGAACAAAGCAAACTCTCCATATTCAGTTTCCAAGCAAAACCCTAAAACAAATAGAGCTACAAATAAAAAATATATAATATCTTAAGCAGCTGCAATTAGATTCTCATGCATCAAAGATACATCACTTAACTTTCTGACCTGTTATGCCCAATCGAGTATTGATTTTCCTTTTTTGGACGATGACTGTATTCAATTAATTTAAAAGTTTATTGCAGATAAATATAGAAAATACATGTAAATGCATCACTCATCAATGTTATTATTAGTCATCTAAACATACTGTCTCTGTACTGTTGCAAATTTCTCCCATGTTCAATGACTCAAGGAATCTTCAGGACCTGAGAAGTCAAATCATTGTTGCTGGTGCCATCACTAGGTTGTGTTTTCGTTTCATTGTAACTCGTATGATGAAAAACTGAATCCCGATCTTCCCTCGTTGGCACATTTCAGCTCAAGCTTCTGAAAAGGGCTGCAAGTTGATTTAAGAGCACGTCATCAGTTACTTTAAAATGGAATGTGTGAAGATAAGTAACAAAGACTACGAGCTGCTTGATAGGGATAGGGTTTACAATAAGGCAGAACTAGCATATGAGAGTTGCATAATAAACACATAAGGTGTTCTTGTAACTATTGTGCTTCTGCTTCAATTTGGAAAAGCAAATAAAATGTGATCCAAGCATCTAATCACTTGTATTTGACAACTAGTGATTCTGTTTCATAGCAGCTTTGGAGTAAAAGCCGCAGCAACTCAATTCCAAACATATCCTTATTAGAAAACTAAAATAATGAAATAAAGTCCTGAAAAAAGAGAAATTGCAACACTGTTCAGCATGGAGTCGAAAAATAAATTGGAAGCAAAGAAGCACCTGCTATTGGGATCATAATAGAAGCCATTAATAGAGCCATCACTACAAGAGAAGCAAACATAGTAAAATCCTGCTATAGTTAGCCCACAGTCTGTTCCAACATTCACAAAGTATTGTTCTTTCCATCTCTGCAACAGAAAATTATAAAATGGCAAGTTATATTACTTGAAATATATGACTTCTTCCACAAATTTATCGAGTAGATTTTTTTTTACAAAAGAAGTGCGACAGTGCACTTGGCATATGCTTTAATGTGCAAAGCATGCCACAATATGGCATTATGATAAAGTACCCTGTCATTTAATTAAAAAACATTTACAAAATTCTACATGCATTATTAATTTTTAAAAAACGACTCCAATAAGATTACCATAAATATGTATGGGTAGTTACTCAAGTCCAAAGCTTTGCCACCATCAACCTCCACTCGAGTCTGAAAAAAATTAGAGTTAATCATATGAACAGATTCTACATATGCGGGAGAAGTACCACCTGAAAATGGTATTAGAAGATGTAAGCTTAACCCCTTACCAGGAGGGGTTGAA
Organism: Zanthoxylum bungeanum; assembly: GCA_019454045.1. Taxonomy (NCBI): domain Eukaryota; kingdom Viridiplantae; phylum Streptophyta; class Magnoliopsida; order Sapindales; family Rutaceae; genus Zanthoxylum; species Zanthoxylum bungeanum. The sequence goes on from SKCR01036744.1 coordinate 131,572, forward strand.
AAGATGGAAACTTAGTCCAGTGCCTTATATCGTCCTCTGGCCTGTAAAAAAGTGTTTTAACTTTTAAACAAATTAAAAGCGGAAGAACATTCGTGTTAATCATGTCTTATTATTTTACAGGAGTTCATATCACTATTATTGACCAGAAAGTAGTGAATCATTGTTCACCATTACTGCCAAGCTAACATATTAATGTTCAACTAAAAGGAAGAGTGAAAACAGAGAGAGAGGAATACGTTGCTTCCCATTTGCTGGTGTAGAAAGTATAATTTTTTGTATCAACTATCTCTCCCTCCCAGAAGGTTACCACCTGAAATACATCACAAAAGACAATTCATATATGTTTAATGAGTTTAGACTTTAGAAGAAATTATCCAAATTTACCAACCGAATCAATACTTGAGTGAAATAGACAGCCTTTTAATATGCATACATGCAAATGCTTATGCACGTAAATGTGCATATACAACAATATATACACAAAATTGGGATATTGTAACTTGACAAATTTGGTTTAAAACGGAAAAAAATAAATTCAATCCCAACTCTTGTTATATTTGAATCTAACAGACCACAATTAAGGTTAAACCTATGGGCAAAAAAAAGAAAGATAACAATATCACATCAATAATTAATAAGTCATGCATTCAATTGAAGATTGGTTTCATATATTTCAACAGAAAAGCTCTATATATCAAAGAGAATCAGACAAAATGTTGAGGAAAGGGAAAAACACTTACCGGAGTGTCTGCCATAGGAACATTCAGAGCTTCCATGGTGCCACAAAGATATCCATGTTCGAGGTCACATCCTTGTATCCTGACATTAACTCTCCATGCTTCCTCTTTTTGCAGATTGGAAACATTTTGAGTACCCGAGAAGGCCTACAACCAAAACATGCCATTATACATTGAATTTTTTTTTTTAATTATGCATGACATGATATACCACCTCTAATGAGTAATGATGCAGATCATGACTCTTACAGGTACAAAGAAAGTTTTTTATCCACAAAAAATCTTGGCTTTACAAATATTTCATCAGCAAAACACACCACTTGTACAAAAGGATTTAAAACAAAAGGAAATAAATCATCTAAATGAAATGTTGTATAAAAGCGAAATTATTCAATGAACATTTGAAAAGCAGAAGTGTGGTTTATTCAATACACAATAATGGTTGAAAGCCACTTTCCAGCTTTAAGTTCGTCATATAAGAAACTTGGTGGCATCTTAAATTTCACAATACATAATAATGGTTGAAAGCCACTCTCCAGCTTTAAGTTCGTCACATAAGAAACTTGTCGGCGTCTTTAAATTTCACAGCACACATATTGTCATGTACATCTGCGTACTGAAGTAATACTATATTTACCATAGCTAATTATTCACCCACGCAATTTAAACCAATCCCAAACAAGTAAAATTCAAAAGGGTTAATCTCAATTGTTTATAAAAACCGAATTATCCACATATATTGTACCTCAAAATAATCATCATACCACATTCATGCTACCAATTAGAGATTTAAATGCTATTTACTATTTAGATCCCCAAAGAAAAATAAATAATAATAATAATAAAAACATAATGAATTACCTGTCCAACAGTTAAAAGTGAGCAAATTGATGGTGAAGTTTGTCCAGAAGGAGCACCTTGAGTTCAGGAAATATATTATAGGCTCAAAAAAAGAACATAAATCATGAAAAATTATGTAGTAAATTGAAAACAATAAAGAATTTTTATGCCCTAATTTGACGCACTGATCAGTGACCACAGTCATAGCTATTATTATTATTATTATTGTAAGCGGATTAAAAGTACCTGAAACTTGAGATGGTGCTGAGCTCTCTGCAACTCTCACCGGCATTTTATGATTGATCGATTATTTTAAATTAAAATAAAAATAAAAATGTGTTGAGTTTTTGATTTGATCCTTTACGGTTTTGAAGTGAAAAGGTCCCAATAAAAATCTGTTTGTGCTCCGATACAGTATGCTTTAGATCCGACCTGTTTAGTTTCGGGTTATGCTCAAATTGCGACCTTAAAATGCGAAGTTTTAAAATCTGAACCGGTAATTTAAAAAGTTTATTGTCTCATTGATTCGACTGATTGAATCGTGTCCAAAAACTTGACAAAATCGACTTACGTAATAAATAATTTTATTTAATTAAAATTTTAAAAATATTTAACTGATTTGATCCGGTTCACCGATTTTGGTAGATTTTCACATGTTTTGATCGATTTTGACCATTTTTTCGAGATCGATTTTTTTATCTTTGGACGGACCTAACTCACGGTCGATTCCCGATTCGACTGGTCAGTCTAATCCAATTTTTAAAACATTTTACAAAACCACAATAATTAGGCTTGAGGATTATTTCACGTTTGTATGCTTCTCTCAAATTCTAAAATTTATTTACATAAAATATTAACATAAATTTTATGAAAATTATCAATAAACCACCTCTTATTTTAAATATAGATCATCTCTAAAGAATTATGATAATGACATTACAACACTTCCGATTTTGGTTTAATATTAACTAGTCACTTTTTTATTAACGATGTTAAAAATATGATAACGTCAGAATGTCATTTTTGTCAAATCACCTGACCGAGTGACTTATTGATTCAAAATAAAATAAATTAAGTGGTGCAGTAAAATTATCAAATTTTATTGGTGTTATAGGATTTGGTACTACTACTAAAAAGCTAGATATCTCCCAAAATATAAAATAAAAATTACATATAATTGATTTACGAATCATAAGCTTTAAAACAAATATCACGGTAGATATGTTTAGACCAAAAAAAGTAAAAAAAATATATGTTATATTTATAAGTTATTGGCCAATCTTTTTCAAATATTCATATATCATTTATCCGAACTGTAAATCACAATTTGTAAGATGCTGCATACAATTAACAGTCACACCTACAATTTTCATATAAGAACCTCTCAAACTAAGACTTTTATAATGTTAAAATCAGCTATGAAATCACTATAACGTCATATTCACACAAACATAATTACAATCACAATCACACTGTTACACAATCACAGTCACATAGTTACACAATTACATAATCACACAGTTACAGTCAAAATCACACATTTAGAATCACATTCATAGTCACACATCCACAGTCATATTTACACATACAACTCAGTCATAATATTAGTCATATACACAATTCTCACTCACACTTTTCAGTTACAACGACAATTATAAATATTTAATCACAGTTACAATATCATTACAATTATAATTCCATTTTACATACTTAAAAATATATTTTAACATGTCATATCCTTAAAAAAATTCACTATTCACAAACAACTTAAAAATTAAAATAATCCTCTATTAAATATATCTATTATCCAACCCTAACAGTAACACACAACCCTACCACACGGCCACCCTCTATAAAATTACTGTCAAAACAGACCTTCAAATATTACAGCATAAATATATAAATCGTTTGAATTATTCAGAACTTAAGCAACCGCAGTTTTTTTTTTTTTTTTTTCAGTTAACGGGTTAGTTTTCTATTTTTTATTTTTTCTTAATTAAGAGTTTTTTCTTTAATATAAATTTATTGCTATTAATCTACTTAACCATTGTTCTTTTTATTACAATATTATCTGTTTACTGTGTTCTTACAACGGACTTTGAACAAACAGTAAACTGAACAGAAAATAAACAACAGTTTAACAACTAACAACAATACAAAATTAACAGTCGCAGACAGTGAATTAATGACAGTAGTATAGCACGAATCAGCGACAGGAACAGTAAAGCAACGAAGAACTCCGAGGCTTGTTGAAGCAGGCAACAATCTCCTTAAAACAAATTCGCCCCCTACCGAAGGTGCAGTAGAACTTGAGGCGCTTATTTCCCAGGATGCAACAGAAACAAACAAGAATGGGCACCACCAATCCTGTTTCTAACGAACCACAAGTGTTGTGAACTCTCCCAAAAGATTTTCGAAATTGTAGTCTTCCTTGTGTGTGTTCTGTGTTGTTAAAGCAAAAAACGAAAAACACTTTCTTATTAAAAGAAATTGTAATGCCAATTAAATCTCATCAATGAGAGGCTTTTCACTTGTTGTAACCATCAAACTAATTAAATTAGTTGTTATGGAATTCAAAAGGTTTGGAAAAAAATAAAGAGACATCCAAAAATTGGCTGGGCCAGGCCCGCACAATTTGGTCCAGCATTCGTGTACGCAGGACACGCGGGTGCACACGAGCCAAGCTTGATTCGGATTTGATTTGCACCCCCCCCCCCGCGCACGTAGAGCGAGCCTCTATCCTTACAAACTCTTACCCATCTACATATGAGCAATCATATATAAGCATAATATTCCCTCTATAGCTTTCCCATATGGGACAAACTTACTTTTCTTTATTTTCCAACACCAATGGGTGAACTTTGAGCAAACAATTTCTCATTCACCCAAGCACCATTTAAAACATATGAATATACCATTTTGAACTACTCACGGAGGATATCCGAATCATTCAATAACAACCACTAACACGAAGTGGACTATGCTTGAAATTGTGCCTCAAAATGCTCATGAATAATCATTTTCCAACAATCCCCCACATGAATGAAATTGGCGAAAAACGTCAAATAAAATTATTTTATAAAACATTTTATTTTGACCTAGAAGAGTTCAACGATTCAACACCTGCATAGGATAGGTAGGCCTCAGCCTTTGAACCTTCCCTTGTGAAAATATATCTTATTTACTGGCTGACAGTGGACGCGATGTCATTGAACTGTACTGCCATTCATGTAAATGGAGAGTATATATCACACAGATATTTAATCTAACACATCTGAGTTCTCATTATTATGTTCATTTTGGCCATGAACATCAACCTGGTTCTGCAAGAGTTTCTAAGAATTGAGCCCCGTACAATTCCCTTTGAAGCGCCCCACTTCTCTCTCACATAGGTGATTTCTTATTTAAGAGTATCTCGTAATACTCTGCTCGCTCGATTCCCGACGCATAAGAATCATTAAAAGCCCTTGCTTACCTCAATCCATACGAGCATCACTGTTTCATTTCACCATAGGAATGGACTAGAGGGTAACCCCCCACAGTGAACCAATTATGTCTTTTACGAGTAGGTTGTCCATTGAACCTAGATCTTGGGATCTCCAGTCGACAAGGTTGGGTTTTCCTTCGTAATAAACATTTATCTAATGGGCTTTAGTCTCATTCCCCTCCCCTCGATGATTTCACTACCAACTCTCTATTTAACCCTTTGGTTAGCGGATCCGCAATGTTATCCTTTACTTTACATAGTCAATCGAAATAACTCCAGTAGAGTGTAATTGTCTAACGGTATTGTGTCTACGACGAATATGTCTAGACTTACCATTATACATATTGTTATGTGCCCTTCCAATTGCAGATTGACTATCGCAATGAATGCAAATTGCTGGCACTGACTTTGGCCAACTTGGAATATCCTCTAGAAAATTTCGAAGCCATTCTGCTTCTTCAGCACACTTGTCTAATGCAATGAATTCTGATTCTATTATAGATCTGGCTATCACAGTCTGTTTGGAGGATTTCCATGATATAGCTGCACCTGCTAGTGTAAACACATAGCCACTGGTAGACTTTGAGTCTTTCATGTCAGATATTCCAATTAGCATCACTGTATCCTTCGACTACAGCTGGATATCTATGATAGTGCAACCCATAATTACGAGTAAAACGTAAGTACCTAAGTACTCTCACTATTGCTTTCCAGTGATCAACCCCTGGATTACTCGTATATCTGCTGAGCTTGTTTACTGTACAGGCTATATCAGGTCTTGTACAACTCGATAGATACATCAAACTCCCGATCACTCTAGAGTATTCTACTTGAGATATACCATCTCCCCTATTCTTCGATAGGTGTAGACTCACATCTAAAGGAGTTCTAGCCACAGCAGAATCATCATTGTTGAATTTACCAAGAATCTTGTCCACATAGTGTGACTGATCAAGAATAAGTCCATCAGGACTTCTCGAGACCTTTATTCCCAGAATGACATCTGCTAGACCCATGTCTTTCATGTCAAACTTGGATTTCAGCATATTCTTGGTAGATTTCACCATTTTAACATTACTCCCTCGACAATCAATATGTCATCAACGTAGAGACATAAAATGACATAGCCAACTTCTGTCTCTCTGACATAAATGCATTTATCACACTCATTGATTTTGAAACCATTTGCTAACATGGTGTCATCAAACTTTTTATGCCACTGTTTCGGAGCTTGTTTTAATCCATACAAGGATTTAACCAACTTACAGACTTTCTTTTCTTGTCCTGGAGCCATAAAGCCTTCAGGTTGTTCCATGTAAATTTCTTCATCTAAATCTCCATTTAAAAAGGCTGTTTTCACATCCATCTGATGTACCTCAAGATTGCGCAAAGCTGCAATCGCTATTATCATCCTTATGGAATTTATTCTCGTTACAGGAGAATAAGTATCAAAGTAATCAAGACCTTCACGTTGTCTGTATCCTTTAATTACAAGTCTTGCTTTGTACTTGTCAATTGATCCATCTGCCTTTATTTTCTTTTTAAAAATCCACTTGGACCCTAAAGGTTTACATCCTGGAGGAAGATCCACTAACTCCCAGGTGTGATTTTGTAAGATGGATTCAATTTCACTATTGATGGCATCTTTCCACAAAGCACCATCAGCTGACCTTACAGCTTCGTTATAGCTTTGAGGATCATTTTCTAGCAAAAATGTCAGAAAATCTGGACCAAATGATTTTTTGGTTCTAGCTCTTTTGCTACGTCTTGGTTCGAGTTCAACAACTTGTTGATCCTCTGGAACATTTATTTGCTCTCGGTCCTGACTATCTTCAATTATAGTCTCATGTGCCCGTTTGTGCACATTTGAATTCGAATTAGTTTTACAAGGAAAAACATATTCGAAAAATGATGCATTTCTCGACTCCATTATCGTATTCTTGTGAATATCTGGTATATTAGACTCATGCACAAGAAATCGATAAGCATTACTGTTATGTGCATATCCTATGAAAATGCAATCAACAGTTTTTGGTCCTATCTTCACCTTTTTAGGCGGAGGAATAACTACCTTTGCAAGACACCACCACACTCGTAGAAATTTGTAGGAAGGTACTCTTCCTTTCCACATCTCATAAGGAGTTTTCCCTGCATCTTTCCGTGGTACCTTATTTAAAAGGTAATTAGCTGATAAAACAGCTTCTCTCCACATATTCTGAGGTAAGCCAGAGCTGATTAACATAGCGTTCATCATCTCTTTCAAGGTACGATTCTTCCGTTCTGCAATCCCATTGGATTGAGGTGAATAAGGAGCTGTGGTTTGATGTATGATTCCATTTTGTTCACAAAGTGATTCAAAAGGGAAAACATACTCACCACCACGATCACTTCTCAACTCCTTAATTCTTTTGTTCAGTTGATTCTCAACTTCATTCTTATAGATAACAAATTTCTCTATAGCTTCGTCCTTGTTTTTCATCAAATACACATAGCAAAATCTAGTGCAATCATCAATAAAGGTAATAAAATATTTATTACCGCCTCTCGATTGTATTGAATTAAAATCACATACATCGGTATGAATAAGATCAAGTGGTTCAGAGTTTCTTTCAATACTATGAAAAGATGATCTAGTTAGTTTTGCCTCAACACAAGTATCACACTTATGTTTGTTATCAATTTTAAAATTGGGAATGTGGTTCATGTTAATTAATTTCCGTAATGAATTAAAATTAACATGTCCTAATCTACCATGCCATAGATTAGAGTACTCAACAATATAAGCAGAAGAACTAGCTTTATTGATATTCTTAGGTTTAACAACCATTACATTGAGCTTAAAGAGCCCATCAGTTACATACCCTTTTCCCACATACATCCCATTTTTAGTTAAAACTACTTTATCAGACTCGAACACCATCCGGAATCCATGCTTGTTCAGAAGTGATCCAGACACAAGATTCTTCCGTATTTCTGGTACATACAGAACGTTGTTCAAAGTCAACTCTTTCCCATAGGTCATCTTCAGAATCACCTTGCCTTGACCTTCAATCTCAGATGTTGCTGAATTTCCCATGTATAATTTTTCCCCATTACCAGTAGGCTCAAATGAAGAAAACATGCTCTTGTCCGAGCACACATGTCGAGTGGCACCAATGTCAATCCACCACTCTCTTGGGTTAGAACCCACCAGATTCACCTCAGAAACCACAGCTGAAAGGTTAATGTCTGAAACATCTTGAGTCATGTTTTCCATCACATTAGCCTCTTGATTCTTTTTCTTCTTCGGCAGTCTGCACTCAGAAGACTTGTGACCCATTTTGTCACAATTGAAGCATTTTCCTTGAAATTTAGATTTCTTGGAAACTCCTCCTTGAGGGCCCATTTTTGACCCTTTTTTCTTGAGGTTCTTGTTCTTATGGCCATGTTCAACAACATTTACTTTGGCCTCATGAGTTATTCCCCTCTTGTCAGATACTCTGTAATCTTCCTCAATTCTAAGCTTAAGAACCAAGTCTTCAATGCTCATTTCTTTTCGCTTATGCTTTAGATAATTCTTGAAATCTTTCCAACTAGGTGGTAGTTTTTCAATTATCGAGGCTACTTGGAATGTTTCACTTAAAACCATCCCCTCAGCATGAATTTCTGCTAGAATAATTTGCAATTCTTGTACTTGACTTAACACAGTTTTGGAATCAATCATCTTAAAATCTAGGAAACGACCTACGACAAATTTCTTAGTACCGGCATCCTCAGTTTTATATTTTCGGTCTAAAGATTCCCAAAGCCCTTTTGCTGTTTTCATCCCGGCATACACACTGTACAAGGAATCACTCAGCCCATTTAGCACATAATTCCTACATAGGAATTCAGAATGTTTCCAAGCATCGATCGCACTGATCACTTGGATATCAATTTCACCCTCCACGGGTTCAGGAGCATCTTCCTTTAGAAACCTCGCAAGGTTCAACGTGGTCAAGTAGAAAAACATTTTCTGTTGCCACCGTTTAAAATTCTGTCCACTGAATTTTTCAGGTTTTTCTACAGCATGATTGACATGGCTCACATGTCCAACAGGTTGTCTAGCCACAGAGGCAGCAACACCTTGGCTAGCCACAGCGGCTGCCATATTAAGCCCAGAGGCTGAAGCAAGTTGGCCAGCCGAAAAGGCTGCCACTGCACTTTGGCCAGCAACGGGGGCTGCCACAATATTCTGGCCAGCCGAGGAGGCTGCCATATTCGGATCTACTGTGTTTGGACTGTTTTCCATATCCACAGAGTCGAATTTTTTTTAAGACTATTACAATATTATCTGTTTACTGTGTTCTTACAACGGACTTTGAACAAACAGTAAACTGAACAGAAAATAAACAACAGTTTAACAACTAACAACAGTACAAAATTAACAGTCGCAGACAGTGAATCAATGACAGTAGTATAGCACGAATCAGCGACAAGAACAGTAAAGCAACGAAGAACTCCGAGGCTTGTTGAAGCAGGCAACAATCTCCTTAAAACAAATTCGCCCCCTACCGAAGGTGCAGTAGAACTTGAGGCGCTTGTTTCCCAGGATGCAACGGAAACAAACAAGAATGGGCACCACCAATCCTGTTTCTAACGAACCACAAAGTGTTGTGAACTCTCCCAAAAGATTTTCGAAATTGTAGTCTTTCCTTGTGTGTGTTCTGTGTTGTTAAAGCAAAAAACGAAAAACATTTTCTTATTAAAAGAAATTGTAATGCCAATTAAATCTCATCAATGAGAGGCTTTTCACTTGTTGTAACCATCAAACTAATTAAATTAGTTGTTATGGAATTCAAAAGGTTTGGAAAAAAATAAAGAGACATCCAAAAATTGGCTGGGCCAGGCCCGCACAATTTGGTCCGGCATTCGTGTACGCAGGACACGCGGGTGCACACGAGCCAAGCTTGATTCGGATTTGATTTGCACCCCCCCCCCCCCCCGCGCACGTAGAGAGAGCCTTTATCCTTACAACTCTTACCCATCTACATATGAGCAATCATATATAAGCATAATATTCCCTCTATAGCTTTCCCATATGGGACATGCTTACTTTTCTTTATTTTCCAACACCAATTGGTGAACTTTGAGCAACAATTTCTCATTCACCCAAGCACTATTTAAAACATATGAATATACCATTTTGAACTACTCACGGAGGAGTATCCGAATCATTCAATAACAACCACTAACACGAAGTGGACCATGCTTGAAATTGTGCCTCAAAATGCTCATGAATAATCATTTTCCAACACTTTTTTGATGGTACTTGGTGTGTAATTGATTCTCTGGTACCTTGTTTCGCTTCTTGATGTCTATAGCTCGTATGTATATATAAGTTCTCAAAGTGATTTAGTGGTGTAGGACTCAGGATCTGACTTTTAGATTCTGGGTTTGAATTCATTGAGTACATTTTTTATAAGAGTATGAGACTAAGGGTGGTAATGGGCCGGGCTTTATCCGGCCCGGTTTGTTTATTAATAAAAAAATTTAAATATATTTTAATTTATTATATAAATATATAATTTATTATATAAATAAAAAAATATAATATTTTTTAAGCCCGAGCCTCTACTTCTCGGGCCTGGGCTAGGATTTTTTACCCCTAGGCCGGGCCAAGCCCGGGCGGGCCTGTTTGGGCCGAGCCGGGCTGGGCTTTTTTGTCACCCTATGAAACATTCAGATATTTTACCTATTTCACTTAAGCCTTGAAGAGATGATTTGACGGCGGGATTTCGAAGAATTCAAAAAAAATAAGCTTGTATGTATAAACGGATTGTAATTGTAATTCACATCTTTCAAATGCAAACGACAATCACCTACTTATAACCGACATGTCGTTTTAACTTTGAAGTTGCAAACGACTTGCCAGTATTCATTGATTATAATGAATTATTAGAAATTTGGACAAGTGTATTTGTGAAGGTATGTAAATTTTTTGTGAACCATTGATGCTTAACATTTGGTTTCTAATTCTTGTCCAGTTAATCCAGATTTGATTGATTTTAATATCTGTAATCAAATATGAGTACATGAAGATGACATAGTTTCCATGTTATTATTATTATTTTTTTCTTCGAAATTCTCTTTTCTTTTTTAGTAACGTGATTCTATCTGTTTAAGTTGGAATATCTTTTCATAACCAATTTCAAGTCTATATAAAAGAATATGATTGTATTAGGTCTCGACAACCAATATAAACTTATCGAATTTTTATGACATGTATCATAAACAAAATTATGCTAATAATATGTCGTATTTCGTAAAGAATGCATTATATTGTCTGAGTACAATGTTTATACTGAGCGTAGTATAGAATGAATAAAGACTGTCACATCGACATGAATTTAATAAGACAATAATTTTTAATAGAGCATAATAACATCAAAAAATTCATTTAAGCGATTTGGGAGGGTGCTTTGTTGATCCAAACTCAAAGGCTTAGATTGTACGTTCAGATGATAGGGTTGCTGGCATCAAGGTTTATGAAAGGAGGGGTAAAAGAGTCTTTTCAAGAAAGGAAACAAGTGTGGCTAATCTGGAGCTGGGCTTGGAGGAATTTTTTTCTTTCAACCTTTTTTTGGAAAATCCAGGTCTCTAAGTCTGGACGTTGGCCTTATTATTTCCTTATGTTATTTTTCTTTTGAGCTTAGTTTGTAATTGATTGTAATCCATTGCTGGAGTATTTTAGGGTAGCAATATTAATTGTAATGAGTATTGATACAGTCAATACAAATATATATATTCATAAACTATCTTTCACAAACCAAACACTTAGTCACTCACAAAAGGCAGGATCCTATCAGAGCACTAAAAAGACTATTGGTCCAATGGCAATGGCCGATGAGATATTTAAGGTACAAATTCAACCTTATTAATTAATTAAGGTGAGTTATTAATCGTATATACAATGTTTAACACGTTATAAAAATACATATAAATCTAGAAATATTATATATAGGATTGATAATTTCCAATTAATTGGCGGCCTAGCAAGAAAAGAAAGATTAATTTATTGCATAGGAATCACCAAAATCCATGTTCTGGCTTGCATGTAACCTTCTGCATTTGGAAAAATCAAAGCTGGATTTGCAGGTATTAAGTTGATTTACGCATTTTGGTTAAATACAGGAAAGATTACTGTCTTTCAACACCAATTTTGCCAAAGTTATTTTCTCCTCTTAATCTGAAATGATTTTCAATACCATCTTGCAGGTCTACAACTTTTTTTTTTTTAGAAAACGTTGGAAATCCCATCTCCAAATCACCAATTCCGGGCTTAAGCGGAGCATGTAAAACCTCCGACCGTCTCAGGTTCTTACAAGAAACACACTCTTTGGATTCGAACTCATGATTTCGAGCCCTACACCACCAAACAACGTCAATTGGAGATGCAGGTTTACAACTTAGATGAGGCAAACTTATTGCTTGTTTATTAATAGTATATAAATAAAAGGGTTTTATGTAAAAAAAAAAAGGGTTGGGCTAGTTTTTTCAAAATAAAAAATAATACTATACTAAAATTATATAAAATTAGGGCCATGGTCTATTTAATTGAGGGGATCATAGTTCGTGTGTTGTCGTACAATGATAGCATTAGCCGTTAAATATAAGTGACAGATGGTTAGTAAAGCTTGATTGCCAAGTAAATAGAATTAGTCATATGATAATTCCTTTGCTTATGCACATGGTGATGATCCTTGACAGTTGATACAGGAACGTACGGACAATTACTTGGATCAAACATGGCCTCAAAAGAAGCAGAAAAGAAGATAAAGGAAGAGATGCAAGGGGCTCAAGTTCATGTGTTGCCAACAAATAGCCAAGTACTTAAAATCATATCAAAAGTATTTTCTTAATATAAAAATTATTTGAAATCCTTTAATAATTTATTCAAAAATATTAATTAACTAGCACTGTTAAACTGACACTAAGTTTGTTGCTTCTTTCATATCATTTGCTCTCTTCCTTGTATAGTTTGTATCAGAAAAATTGGCACCCAGTACTTTCTTATTCTCACTATTGAATAGACTATATATTTGAATAACATGCCTTATGAGACCTTGATGCATATTTATGTTTCCAGTGACTATTAAATCTCTGTTTAGGGGTATCAGTGGCATAATTAGAATATGAATTCGGTGAGATAAAATTTAATTTTTATAAAAAAAAATAGATTCTTTGTATTTTAAAGGGAAAATATCAAAATTATATTATAAATAACCTATATTTTTTAATAATTTATATAATACATTGAACAAAATTTTAATTTTGGATTGAACCGAATAGGGGTGTTCATAGGGTCGGGTCGACCCGCGACCCGATCCGACCCGGTCGGGTTTTTGCATTTCAAAATTTAATTTCGGGTCACTTTGGACCCGATCCGAAATTTCGGGTCGGGTCACGGGTTTAGTTCAGAAAACTCGGGTCTGATCCGACCCGATGTAATGATATTATAATTATAATATATATATTTTTACTGGTACAACATTCATGGTGAAGGGGCGTAGCACAAATGGTAAAGTTGTTGGTTAAGATTCGAACCTGAAACTTCTTTGAAAATTACTAAATTCTTTACCATTTCTGCTACACGTTATCTTGAATATTTTTTGTCAATAAAAAGTATATATATTATATTCACTACATATTATGTTGACCCGACTCTACCCGATGTAATTTTGACCCGACCCGTGCGGGTCACCTTCTCAATTTTCGAGTTTCGAGTCAGACGACCCGAATGACCGAACCCGATCGGGTCAAAAAAATTACGAAAAACCCGACCCGACCAAACCCATGAACACCCCTAGAACCAAATTAACTGCTCCTACTTGCTCTTTAGTGGCTTTGCCACTGGTATCAAACATCGCATTCTTTTTTCATTTCTCCATCATTTATCCACTGTCGTTTCCCAAAAATAAAATACTACTTTCACAGTTTAAACGTTTTCCATGTTTTTGTTATTCGAAGGGGAGAGATTTCATTTGTCCACCATCACAACTCTCATCTTTTCCACGAGTCCAATATTTGCCTTCAAAGCCACCTTTGGTTGACATTGCTTTAGTGATTTATACATATATGCATCCTCTCATGTTTTTGTTTTGAAACGTTGGAAATCCCACCGTTAATTTATCCGACTTGAACTGAAGCGGAACAGCTAAAACTCACATGTTACTTCAGATTTTTACAAAAAATACATCACCTGAATTCGAACCCAGGATCTAACAACCAAGTTCTATACTGTTTGCCACCAAATCATATATCTTGGGAGTATCCGCTCATCTTATTTTGGTCCAATCTTTGTTTTTTCATTGCCAGCTCAAGTTCTGTGCATTTTAGACAATCAATTCTATCTACTGCCTGTTTAAACATTTTGATTCTGACCCAAAAATTAATTCTTCAAATGCTAATAGATCATGTAAAATGTTAAATATAACCATATCAAATCAAACAAAAATCTTATTCACTAGTTGGGTCAACTGTATGGATTATTTGACTTGATAATATTAGTACTCAATGTTTTATTAAGTTTAGTAAAATATAAACATTACCACCAGTTACTGTCATCTTAATGTAGAATGTAAAATCCCACCTCATCTCACCTTATCCTTCTTCTGTTTTCTTGAAGCAATCACCATCTCTCTAGGCAGCAATCTGTTTCTAATATTGCTGACTCATTTGCCCAAAAAGAAAGACAAATAACAATTCCCTATATTTTAGGCTCGGAAACAACGATAAAACTGTGTACATTTATTTTTTTAGACTCGGTAATAGTAAGAGTCTTCGTGCAATAGGCCGCTCTCTTTAAGCACATGATGCAGTTACAATCGTATTGACGAAAGAAGATTGAAAAGAGGAACTTCCGAAATTTATTTTCAGAAAATTTAACATTCAAAACAAAATAATGTTCTATATAGCACATGGTACTTCATTTGTTTTCTCTTTAGAAATACTTTCTTACAAGTTTGGACATAATACAACCAAGAAATTAAGACAACCAAAACAAAAAAAACCAAAAAAAAAAAAAGAAAAAATCTCTGTTTCAAGATCCAACATCTAATCTCTTCCATAAACAAGAGTAATTGGAGAAGTAGATACAGAAGCATTGCTAACACCATTTTCAACAAAGGAACAGGATGTCATTTGATCAAAAGATGAAGATGCAAATGAGTTCAATAAATCATCAAACCCTTGAAAACCTCTATGACCATCAGAAGAACTTGATGTTCTCAAAACATCAGGCAACTCAAGCTCTTCCTCCAAGCACCTCACAACTTGCCTCATTGTAGGCCTTGCCGCAGGCGAATTGTTTGAACACAATAGCCCTAATTTCAGCACCATCAACACTTGACATTCATCATATTCACCAATGAGCTTAGGATCAACAACATCAAGGACTCTGCCTTCTCTATACTTACCCCACACCCAATCAACCAACACTAGTTCTTCAGGCAATGCTTTTGGCTCAATAGGCCTGCGGCCACACGCAACTTCTAACAAAAGTGCACCAAATGCAAACACATCTGAACTTGCTGTGGACTTCCCTGTTCTGGACAGCTCTGGTGCTAGATACCCTAATGTTCCCACAACACAAGTCGTGCCTGGATTCTCCCCGTGTTCATACAATCTTGCAAGACCAAAATCACCCAACTTTCCATTTAATTCACTGTCTAGTAACACATTACTTGCCTTAATATCTCTATGAATCACTACTTGTTCATACCCTTCATGTAAGTATAGAAGCCCAGAAGCAACACCCTTAATGATTTTAAACCTTTTCCCCCAATTGAGAACTGTTTTTGACTCATCAAACAAGAAACTATCTAAGCTGCCATTAGCCATGAAATCATATACAAGAAGAAGATCACCTTTTCTCCTGCACCACCCTACTAACTGAACCAAGTTTCGATGGCGAAGCCTGCCAATAGTAGCAATTTCAGATACAAATTCTCGTACCCCTTGTTTTGATTCATTTGAAATTCGCTTAACAGCAACTTCAGTCTGTGAATTTTTCAGAATTCCTTTGTAAACTTGACCAAATCCACCTTGTCCAAGTAGCTGCTTGGCACTGAAATTATTAGTTGCTTGCTTGAGTTCTTGATATGAATATCTTTGTGGTCCGATATCCATCTCCCAATCTTCAATAATCTCCGCGTTTTTAATCTTCTTGATGAAGTAAATAATGGCTAAAGATGATATACATATTGCAAGAAGTATTGAAGCTATTGAAATACCAATCATGAAACCTGTGTGCTTTTTCTTTGGTCCTGGAAGTGAAGGAAGCGAAGAGAGATCAAGAGCTTGAGCTGGTCCATTGATTTTAAAGCTCCAGCCTAAAACATAATGTGAACTTGCAAGTAAACCTGTTGAAGAAGAGAAGCCGACATACATGAATTCATTGAAGATTGGGGAAAGATCTACGAGTAAGGACAAGATGGGAACTCTTGGTTTGGAAGAACTTGGAGAGACTGTGACATTGAGAATGTTTTGAGATGAATCATAATCAATCCAAGCTTGGATTGCTTTACCACCCTTGAGGTTCAAATCTTGTTTTGTTGAATCATCGGTGAAGTAAGCAGCAGCAGCAGAGGCATTAGACTTCATGCTGTTGATGTCAATGCCAATATGATTATCATTGATGTCCTGGAACTCAAAATCTTGAACTGTATCAAACTCAACAGCAAACATATGATTTGAGAAGTTGCCAATATCAGTAGAATTTAGCAGGCCTAGATATTGACTTGGAAGGGCATTGAGATCTTTTGAAGGCGAGATCGCGAAGGCAAGGCCATGGCCACCAAGTTTTGGATACTCAGGGACAATAACAATAGCAAATGAGGTAGAAAAAGAAAAAACTTTGCTGTTTGATGAGTTCTTGAACTGAAATGGTGAGGAATAAAAAGCTTGGCCCATCATTCTACTTGTTTCATTTGTTAGCTTAAGAATGCCATTGTTTTCGATCTTTGCAATTCCATGTAAAGTGACATTGTTGCTCAAATCTTTGAATCCTGGAAAGAAGAGTTCATTGAGCTGTGATGAAACTGGGATGGAGAGAAAGATAAGAGCAGAGAAAATTTTGAGGAAGCTTGCCATGTTAGGGGCAAAAGGGATAATAAATGAAGGGTTTTGAATCATCAAGGGCTTAGATTATGAAGAAATTGGTGGTTGATGAGGTTGAAATTCGTACTTGAAAAAAGCAGATCTGGTTGGAGAAGGTGGCTGCTACTGGCTGGTGGGTTTCTAAGCAATGACATAAAGCATTTATTTTTCATATGGGGCTAAGAGATAAAGCATCTTGTAAAAAAGGGAGCAAAGAGTCAAAACAAAACAATCTATACAGTATATGAACTTCAAACAAAGCAAAGCCTCCATTGAAAGTCTAAAACAGCTCTGAATAATTATATAGTGAAGAAGAAGAATCTTTGAGGTATATGTGAATCTGAAAATGGGATTCTTTCTTCTTTTTAATCCACTAACTGATCAACCAAATCAACAGAAACTGGCTGTGAATCAATGGTGGAATCAACCAAAGTTACACTATTGGTTTAAAAAAAGTTATCATCAACTTAGTGCTGAAGCTCCTCTGCCTTTATCAAGGGCAAATCACAAGGCTTAAAGTTTTTTCCATGATTGAATCTGACCCTCCTTTTGGTGCATGCAGATTGTTTTTTAATGACAATGTGGCCTAGTAAATTCAAATGAGTATTAAATGGGCAAAAATAAACTCATGAGAGGGCCACTCTTCCCCCCTC
The DNA here is from genome assembly GCA_019454045.1 of Zanthoxylum bungeanum. Lineage (NCBI taxonomy): Eukaryota > Viridiplantae > Streptophyta > Magnoliopsida > Sapindales > Rutaceae > Zanthoxylum > Zanthoxylum bungeanum. The sequence continues at coordinate 149,406 of SKCR01036744.1, forward strand.
TGACACAGCCCCCTCTGTCCCCTTGCACAGTTTCGAATTTATCCATCCATTTTGTAAAAATTTTCTTCCCCATCAAATCAAATAAATCTCTCTATATATATATAAATTTAAAAATAGCATATATATTTAATTTATTTTATATTTAAAAATAACATATATATAAATTTATTCGGTTGTCGGCAGCTGAATTATTGTGCTGACATGACGATGACGTGGCGATGTCGATTGTTGGAAGCATGTGATGATGACACGTGTCCGACGAACTTTAGCAGATTCGGCGCACGTTAGCACGACGCATTTTAGTAGGATCCGGCACACGTTAGCGGTCGCGATGCCTAAAAGACAGTTTTGCCATTTTTATCCCATTTTCACTGTTTTGGTCCTGATTTGATTCCAGAGAGTCCTGAAACTTTATTTATCTACAAAATAACACAAAACACATCAAAATATTCACAAAACTCAAGAAAATATACAAAATATTAAGTCAAATGAGTGAAAAATAGTAATATATTTACCACTCATCATAAACCAAAATGGATAATCACGTGTGTTCCCTCATTATTTTTTCGCTGTTTTCGACGTCCTTTGGGTCGCCGCCGGTCACCAATGGATGCAAGGTGGTCGAAAGGTCCATTTGGGGCCATCGCATCGTCTGATGGTGGGCTTTGGCCCCCTTCTTTCACACACATATAAGGGTGGTCGGGTGGGTAGAGCTGAATAACTTTGAAAATTTTGCAATTTATGAGAAGTTCTAGATATTTATAATAAATTTTCGGAAAATTACAAAACAACCACTGCGAAATTATAAATTGATCCCTCACATTGGACTCCCTAGGAAAATTATATTTTTCGCAGACCATCTTCATGTAAAATTTGAATAGTATTTAATGCAAAAATTGTTATTCTTCGAAAAATATTTCCAATGAATTAAAAATCACATCAATCAGAGTTCTTTTGCTATTTCTATAACCGAAACAACAAAAATCCGCTATATAAAAATATATATTCATAAATTTCACGTAATCGATCTTTTCGTATTACACGATTTCCAAAGTTACGAAACGCCACTTCAAGACATTCCGATATATTTTTCAACACTTAAATTCTTATTATCCAATATCATCCCGCTCTGAGACCTAAACCTCAATTCAAGAATCTTTCAAAGTTTCGAAATTCAGAATATTTACAACTATCATCTCCAAGTTATGAGAAAATTTTCAGTATGAAGTGGTCTTAAGTTGCAATGTCGCATCACTTTCCACAACTATTAACTTACACATTGAAATTTGATTGAAGAAGATAAGGAACTAAAGTTTTTCAAAGTTCAAACCCACTAAGTTTTTAAAATTAGAGACGTATGCAGCAAGTTATTCAACTTTACTTGGGGGCTATACTTTAGGCTATAAAAAAAATTATACTTAATACAATAATAAAAGCTTAACTATATGATTAAATTAATGGCACAAGCATCTAGCAAATATTTCTTCATTTCATGTCATGCATACGTTGTGTTGGATCGCGGTTAGGGATGGCAATTTCCGGATCCGGATCCGGACCTGGGTCCGGGGTCCGGACCCGGAAGAGATTTCACTTCCCCGGGTCCGGTTCCGGACCCGGGTAAATATTCCCGGGTCCGGACCCGGTTACCCGGATTCTTTTTTTTTTTTTTTAATTTTTTTATAAATTTTAATTGTATTATTTTATATTCATATTTGTATTTTATTAGTTTTATTTCAATTCTTTTAATTTTTTATTAAATTCTATTATTTTATATATATATGCTCATATATATTTATATTTTTATTAAAATCTAATTTTTTTTTTAATTTTTTTAAATTTTTTTTTTTTTAATTTTTTCCGGACCCGGGTCTTAATATTAAGACCCGGGTCCGGATTTTTTTTATTCTGGACCCGGGCCGAGTCTGGGTATTTTTGCCATCTCTAATCGTGGTGACCCGAATTTCATATGGGATCTAATTTGAAGAGTCCACGGTGCGACAAATATAGTGAAATGATAAATTTAAATTTGTTTTTTAAAGATTTCTGTTATAGTGGAGGAATTGGATTGATAGACTCGTCAAAATCAATTTTCTTTAAATCTATAGCCCGTTAGGTGACAAAAACACTAAAAGAAAAATAACATTATTTCAAAAATAATCACAACGTGTTTCTTTTTTTTGCTCATTCGCCCGCGATTTTTCTCTAATTTTAAGTTTTTCACGTAAATCAATCTCTATGTATTATTATTTGTTTATTTCTTGTTTTGGTTGCTTATCGGGTTTGTGACTTAACAGATAACACATAGTGATACTCAATGGCGTGATTTGGTGGTATGTGACTCAGGATCTCACCTTAAAGTTGTGGGTTCGAATTCATGCAGTGCGTTTCTTGTAAGAACCTGAGACAGTTGGAGTCCGCTTAAGCCCGAAATGAGTGGTCTAACGGTAGGTTTCCAACGATTTCAAAAGGAAAAAAAAAGTTAACACATAGTGATTATTTTTCCTCTTATTCTAAATGATGTAATAATTTACTTGTATCATAATGTTTAGGGAGATCACGCCATTTTAAACAAGTAAAAACTCTTTAAACGTGGGTCTTTCTACTTGGTGATCCTTTTCAATTTTGGTAACAAGGTTCAAATTTTCAACATGTAACAATCTTGAACTTGCTTCTCTATTATTATAATCAAGTAGGTACATACAAACTCATTCTTTATCTCTTCAACAAAAACCTTAAAACATCTTCAAATATCCTCCCACTTTTTCATCCCCTCTCTTTCCCTCCACTCCCATGCTTTTCTCTTTTCTCATTTCTTCTAATTCTCTCTTTTATTTCCCTTTATGGTTTTTTTTTTCTTTTTTTGTGTGTGTGTGTGGTTTTTCTTGCTCAAATTTGAATACACTCCTGTGTAGTGGTAGACTCCAATCTTATATTGGGTGTTTGTATGTTTTTTTTTCCCTTTTTATAGGAATAATGGGTAGATTATTCCTATAAGAAGATATGTTCGGGACAAATGAGTAGATATTTAGACCGTATAAGTGAGGCTCTTAGTTGGATCTCTATGGTTTTTTCGAGATGTCTATACGGCCTACTAGATTTATCGATCTTTCTTATAGTAGATAGTATATATATGTTGATGTAAAAAAATTTTATTTTCAATTTGTGTATTTTATCATTTTGCTTCTAATTAAAAATCTATATTCACCAACACTATATCAAGATTGGAAGACCAAGTCATTCATATAATTATTTTTGTATTTTTTTTTGTAATTTTAAGTGATTTAATTTTCATGTCAGTTATGAGAAATCCGAGTGTACATATTATGTTGTTTGGTTATGTTCTATTTAAACTTGAGTTATAAATTTTTCTACATAAGTTTTTGATTTGAATTTTCGACCCTATAAGATTTTTTTTTTTTTAATCTCATTTATACCATATGTTAAAAAAAAAATTCAATTTTTCACTTCGAGAATGACAAAGGCACTTTAATAACTTGGTAAGACAGAGAATTCAAAAGCAGTCTTGGTGGTTGGACACGTTGTCGGCTTATTACATAGGGCCACAAAATGCTGCTGTCAGGTTGGCTTAAAAAATTAGAAAGTATTGAAAGTGGTGTTTGGACTGGCACACACTTCATTGCAAATACTAGTTGGATCATTCTGACTCTTATTGGAGGAAATCAAATCACCATGTGATTTTCTTTACAACCTATTTTGATTATTATTTAAATAGTATTGCTCATCATAATAATTGGGATTATAAAGTAAATTTAATGATGCATTAGGATTATAATTATGTTTAAAGTCGTTGGAGAAAAAAAAATTTAAATAAAACACAAAACTGTGGGCTGAGTGAGACCAAATAATATAGTAACAAACATCCTTAAATATTAGGTCATGATTAGGTGGCCTGACGGTTTGAGCATGTTGAATATATATATCTACATGATTTAAATGTTTGGGAGTAAATATTATTATTATTATTTTTTTTGGATAACCGGGGTGTCCGGGCCAGCTTACGCGCATCTCGACTAATCTCCGAGGACCTGTGCTCCGTGCCCTCAGAAGTTTCCCAACACAAATCAGGGTAAATCGCTGGCTTTTCACACCAGGGGCATGACCCCAAGGAAATGCATATAGTGAGATTCGAACCTTGAAGCTGAGAGGGAGCAAACCACTCAAGCCCAAAGCCTTTACCACTGAGGCAACCCCTTGGGATTGAGAGTAAATATTATTGTCATATGCTAAATGATATTGAGAAAAAAAAAATTAGTTTATATGAATATAATTTATTGAACTTAATGAGACAATAATTTCGGATATAGAGAAGGTTGTTTGATTTGGTATTAGTGGTTTAGGTGGATTGATGTTATCACAAAACTAGAAACACAAAACTGCTGCTATGCAACTGCAAAGATATGATTGAAACAAAGCACTTTACAGAACCAAGAAACAATGAATAAGAAGTATAAACTATTTACACAATTTCAAGACTAGACATGATAATTTTAAAAATAAACTTAGGTTTTACTGTGTTTAATGAAATAATGATTTCGAATATGATACAATGGCGTCAAATAACATGTAGCCGACTACAGCGAGTGAGAAAAGACTTGTTTGGTTTGGTTTGGTTTTGGTGGTTTAGGTGGACTGATGTTGCAATTAGATTATCATAAACTACAAACACAAAACTGATGTTATGCATCTGCAAAGATTGATTGAAACAAAGCACTTTCAAGAACCAGAACCAAGAAATAGTGAATAAGAAGTACAAACTATTGACACAATTTCAAAACTAGACACGATTCTTCCTTTGTATTAAACTCAAATGACTAATAAAAACTAAGGTTGGTAACTGCAGTTGCCATTATCACTCCTAGCAGTTCGATCATAGTTCGCTGCAGATGGATCAGTACGGCCTTCAGGAACAGGAATTTGAACCTGTTGTGCTGCTTTACCTGTATCAAAACAAATATATGAAGCTTGAATAATTTGGTATCTAAATTTTGTTCTATCATATTCTAAAGCCAGATGCAAACCTCCATCAAGGCCTTTAGGATTGAGGTCTAACTGTAGAAACTTCCATGCTTGATGGCATTGTCATTTGCATCCCCAAGGGCTGCCTCACGCAAGTACTTGTCAGCCAATTGAATTCTCTTCACATTCTCTTGCTCTTGGACAAGCATGCTTCCATACTCGAGGAGCTTGTCAAGACTCATTTTTGGTTGCTCAAAAGTTGGGGGTGCCTCTTTTGAGTTCACAAGCCTCTTGCCAATACTTTCTACTCCAATTTCTGAAATCCACTTCCTCACTTCATCATCATACGCTCTTGCCCTCAGGGAACCAAAGAAGTCTGCAACAGAAACATTAACCTATGTTGGAATGTAATTCTGGAATTTGTTCAACAGATTGAGAACATAAAACTCACCGATAGATTGTCCAGGGAAGGTGTCAACGAGCTTGACAATATCCTCCGTGGGAACATTGTCAGTGCGGAAGATACCTGTGCAGACACCAATCCTGTCTTCCCGAGTGGGAGCCCAGTAGAATTTCTCCATACGACCATCGCGGATGAGAGGGGCATACAATGTGGAGAGGTCATTGCCGGTGGCTATGATAGGAACACGAGGATTCTCCTCCTTGTTGTACATACCAGGGAGCTGGACACTGGTTGGGTTATCAGCAATGTTCATGAGGGTAGCATTCACCATTTGATTGTTGACTGTGTATTGGGTAGTGCCGCCCATCCTACCAGCTCCTGCATCAAGATCGTTGATGAAAAGACAGCACATCTTTCCCTTCTTGATGATGTCTGCTGCCTCACGATACCTTTGCCTAATCAATTTTGCAGGCTCTCCAGCGTTTCCACTTTCTAATTCACCAGCACTCATCGTAATGGGGCTGAATATTCATTTTCGCAAAACCAGGGTAAGGGTAAAATGTATAGCTTGGGTTACTGGACATCAACTCTTTCCATATTTTTGTTTAAGAACTTTTATGATGCTCTAATTCTAAGAACTTTAAGGATTCTAGACTTGCTCATCTCAAAAACCAATATATTTGCTATAGTTGGGGATTTAGTCTTAATTTTTTAGCATCATTTAAGGTTCTTAGTCTTAATTTATCGAGTAGTTCTTATACTTCTGATAGCACATATGCAGAAAAAAGAAACAAAACTTACTTGATTCCCATCTTGGCAAAGACAAGCTCACATTGAAATGACTTCCCTTGACCTTTGCCTCCCCAAATACCCAAAATGAGAGGAACCTATCATGATCATTAATGAACCATTCAATTCAAATACTCAATTTTCTTCATCTCTAAATAAATACTAACTTGGAGAGCCAAAAAAGAATCTTAAGAAAACTCATCTAACCCACCTTAATGTTTGGGAGGTTCAAGAAATTCTTGGTGATGTGAACAACCAGCTTATCCATAAATGCAGGAGCAATGTACAAACCATCCATACTGTTGTCAAAGTTGTACCTAAAAGAAATTCACTAGCACCCTATGATCAAAATTCAAGTACAATTTACGAAGCAACACGACAATCAATCTATAAAATCAAGAAACAAATTAATCTCAATCTTGTTTCAACATTTTCAATTTCTCAGATACTTACTTGCGAAGACCTTGACTGAGATACTCATAGGAACTCAAGACCGCATAGTGAGTTCCAGAATCCATGGGAGCTTGGAACAGTGTGTCCACCATTCCCTTTCCTCTGGTAATGTCCTGTTGATCATCTGATGTGTCATACGAAAGCCCTCCCCATCTGTCATTAGAAGTCTGCTTCTCCTCATCATTTTCACTCACAACCTTGAAATTATTGGACAAAATCCTCTGCTGGCTGATCTTTGAGCTCATCTTCTTCAAGCTCTTCCCCAAGAATGCTGAGCTTGGAACCCAAGTAACACTACTAGATCCATTTTCTTTCAACTGCACCAAAGATGACCTCTTCTTAACACTTAATAACCTAAAAGGCTGTAAAGAAATCAAACATTCCATATCTCAACTGAATTTCCAATCAAACCCAGATTCAGAAATGTCTATAAATCAATTTCAATATCAAAAACATTTTTAGTTATATTTAATTTTAAAGTCTAACCCAATTCCCTCCCATTCCAGTAGATATCATCTAGGGCCGTCCCTAATATCCTAGGGCCGAGATCATTTTTACATTTTAAGATCCATGGCCATATTTTCATTGGGCTATAATTGGACCACCTAGTTAAGATCAATAATGTCTTCCTCCTACAAGGAAGGAAGTTAAGTGAGACGATTAAAACAATGAACAAAAAGCTTAAAAGAGCTGATTCAAAGAACAAGTTCGGTAATAACTAAGATGAAGTGAGAAGTGAAATCATAATGAGCAAAAAAAAAAAGGGCGGGAAAAACATGGTACCGGTAAAGTGTTGACAGCTCCGACGGTTGAGACAGCAGTGGCCATTGATCCAACGGATGAGATCAACTGGGCTATTTTTAAGACAAGATGACGAAATCAATGGAACTGAATTCGGTTTTTGTAACGTTGTTGGTTTAGAGTGGAAAGAGAGAGGGAAGTTTTGTTGGATTTATATAGATGGAGGGAGGAAGTGAGTTGTGGGAATATGAAAATGAAATTAAAAATTCTGTGGATTGGCTTACGTATTACTAACGGCACAGGATTTAGATTATTGTTAGAATAATGATATATTTAAAAATCTATATGTATATAAAAATTAATTTTTTTTTTAAAGTTTCATATCGCGTGCGGTTCATTATTAAATTATATTAAATAAAAAATATATTATACTAAGAATACATTAAATTATAAAATTAAAATATTTTTAAAATTAGTTTTATATTTAAAAATTAAAATTAGAAACGTATAATAAAATAAAAATATAATAATTAAATTAAAAAAATTATTACAATATAAAAATAAAATCTAATATTTATTGTTAAATTATAAAATTGAAATATCTCTATTTTTTTTATTAAATTATAAAATTAAAATAAGAAACTTATTACAATATAAAAACATAATTTCCTATTAAAATTAGAAACAAATTAATACCTAATCTCTATAATTAATTTTTTTATTACCTATTATGATAAAAAAAAAATTATATTGTAATCTCCTATTAAAAAAAAACATATGTGACACATCATCTTTACAATTAGTTTTTTATTAGTAACTTATAAAATTAAAATAAAAAACCTATTATAATATTAAAACATAAAAACTAGCTAATTTTTTAGTTTTTGGGTCTATTACTATTTGTTATTTTATTTTAAATTATTTCTATAAGTTTTTTCATGAATTTTTTATTATTTGTTGTGCTTCATGATGCTGACTCTGATTATTAGCTCTTGTACATTAACAGTCAAGATTTCAAGCTGCTCTTGTACATTAACAGTCAAGATTTCAAGTTTAATAAGAAAATTTAAGCTTAAATTGAATAAATTACATTAAATTTCATTGGAATTCATCCGAAAGAAAATTAAATATTTTAAAAGTTATTTATAAATAAGAATATGTTTTCAAATGAAAGAATAGGACGAGAGAGAAACTCTAATGTGAATTAGAAACACTGTTTGAGAATTGATAAATAAATAAAGGAGACATAAATATTAAGAGTAAGTAAACCAATTGTCTCATTTATACTATAAAACCAACTAGATACGGATCATTTACAATATCAATAGCTAAAATCTTATTAATTTTTTTTTTATTATGATATGAAATTATAGTAAAAGATGTGCTCAACCTGCATAAAGTGCGGACCCTATACTAGTATTTATATGTTCAAAATGATTAATTTATTGAATTAAATCAAGGGAAATTATCATTTTTTTATATCCGAATATTGACTTATATATGAAAATTGTAACACCGTTATTTTCAAAACCAATAAAATTGGGATATTACGATCTTTCTTTCTTTCAGGGTATGTAAATTGCTTTGAAACAAATTGGAGGATTCGAGTCACTAGCTCTCATTCTCAACTAAAATTTAAGTATTCATTTTTAATGTATTCAAAATATTAGAAAAGTCAAGTTCCTTAAACTTTAAATTGATATTCTTATTATATTTTTTCAGCCTCGAATTTTAATAAAAAAAACACTTAAAATATGGTTGAACTATTTAAAGCCCGTCTTATTAATTTGCCAACCTTACTAAATTTTGTGTAATTTGATTTTTTTTCCCTTTAAATTTTTTCTGCTGCTTGAAATATGATGGAACTATTTTAAGGCTTGGGCATAGCAGACTAGACTATCACGTCGACATCTAGATTCTAAGAGAAATTATCAATCGTATACTTAAATATTGACACGTTATAAAAAATACATAAATCTTGAAATTTTATTCAGTAGTCTATCCTCAAATTACAAAGTGTATCAGATTATACCAAATTTAGGTATACAATTGAAATATGTATTAAACATTGGATATATATCTAATATAAAATAGGTGACGTTTGTTGGCGACTTGGTCGCATAAATTAATTTTGATGACGTCAACACAAAAGAAGACTTCGACGTGCAAACACGAAGCAATACAAAAAGTGTCGAAGCATATGGGATGAAAAGCGAGAATTTGAAGACTTGCGGCAAATTGAAGAATATATTACGAAGTCTTAGCTTATGATTTAATTTGTAATGTGAATTGTAATATTCAAGTGCCTAGGCTCATAAGATTGCATGCACAATCACTTAGATGCATTAGGATCATGACAAAATACCTTAAAACCTTCATTACTCTGCATTTTGGTCTGAGACCGGCATACCAGTGTCATTCCGATGACCATACCGATCAAAGAAAGCCTTATGCATGCTTTCTGGAACCAGAGAGACCCATTCCGGTCTCCATTCCGGTCACCATTCCGGTCTAACTCTTCATGGTGCATAGTTACTGAAACTAGGGAGATCCATACCTGTCTCCATTCTGGTCTCCATTCCGGTCTAGCTCTTCATGGTGCATAGTTACTGAAACTAGGGAGATTCATACCTGTCTCCATTCCGGTCTAGCTCTTCATGGTGCATAGTTACTGAAACTAGGGAGATCCATACTTGTCTCCATTCCGGTCTAGCTCTTCATTTTGCACACATTCTGGAACCGGGCCAAACCATACTGGTTAGCATACCAGCCTAACGTATACTTGTTCAACGGTAATATAGCCGTTAGTATCCGTTGGAAACCCCAGACCGGCATACCGGTCCCCATACCGGTGACCAGACCGGTCTCAGCATCTGTTGGGGAATGCTTTGCATTTTATTATAAATAGAACCCCAACTCATTTGTTATTGGCTAGAGACTTAGAAAACCTTCATACATATTCTACCAAGGCAAATACAAGAGTGTCTTAAACCTTCATATACTTAAACACTCATACAAGCTCACACACACTACACCTTCATACATTTAGTAGTGAGCTTAGAACACTTGGGTTTGCAACTCACGCAATCTTCTTATTATTTGTGAGTGCCCAATTGTGTTTCAAACCTTTTTAAACAAAAACACTTGTGGTTGTGAAATCCCATTAGTTTTGGTAGTTGTAAAGGTTTGTGAGTGAGCATATGAACAAAACTCAAAATTGTAAAAGGTTCGGAGTGTGCCTTTGCGGAAAACTCTTGGTTGCGGGTGAACCACGAAAACTCGATTTTAGTGGAAATCTTCAAGCGAGGCTTGGGGGAGTGGACGTAGGCACGTTTGGCCGAACCACTATAAATCGCAGTGTCGTATTTCTCTTTCCCTATAATTTTACTATTTGCAAGTTTATTTACAGTTACATTTATTGATTAGAGAACTTGCATATAAGTTATTAATCGAAATAGAGAAAATCGACCTAAGTGCCCATTTGGTAATAAGAGCTGAAAATCAGCAAAGATTTATTTAATTCTGCACTTATAGCGATAACCCAATTCACCCACCTCTTGGGAAATAAAGATTGTTTGTCGCTATTGCTTGTAGGTAATTTCAGTTGGTATCAGAGCGAGGTATTCTCACGAAAGACCTAACCGTCCGAGAATAGATCATGACTTCTACAAGCAACTCGTCAAATATTGCCGATGGATTTTCAATGACTAGACCTCCGTTTTACACCGGAACGGACTACAATTATTGGAAGATGAGAATGCTAAATTATCTCATTGCCGTAGATCCGTAATCTTATTTGGTTATCACACGATGTGTAAAAAGGCCAACAAAAAGGGATAACAATGAGGTTGAGATTCCGAAGCCGAGTTTAGAATGTGATAGTGAGGATATAAAGCAAGCTTCACAAAATGTTAAGGCACTCAACCAACTTTTATGTGCCATTGATCGGGATCAAATAAACAAACTTCCGGAGTGTGGAAATGCTTATGATTTGTGGAAGTCATTAGAAATGGTCAACGAAGGCACCAGCCAAGTAAAGGAATTGAAGATCAACCGGTTCATGTGCGAATTGGATAATTTCAAGATGGAATCCGGGGAAGAAATTGATCACATGATTTCGAGGTTTACGATTATCATCAATCATTTGGGCGCATTGGGAAAAGTCATCGGGACATCCGATCAAGTAAAGAAAATCTTGAGATCACTCCCGAAAGAATTTAGAAGCTACACCTCCTCCATTAGAGAAGCAAACGACATAAATACTTTAAAGATGGATGATTTAGTCGGAAAATTGCTTGAGTATGAAATGAAGATCAAGATGGATAAAAAGGAGGAAGATGAGAAAATGACAAGAAAGTCATTGGCCTTAAAAGTAAGAAAAAAAGACGACTCAAGCTCAAGTGATAGTGACAATGATGATGAGTTGGCTCAAATAAACAAGAACTTCAAGAAGCTTCTTAAATCCGTAAAGCAAAAGGGAAAATCAAAGACGGATGAAAAGAAAGAAAAAAAATGGCCGCGGAAGAACACGAAAATTGTTTGTTATGAATGCAACAAACCGGGTCATATAGCTATGGATTGCCCATTGAAGAGGATGAAAGGAAAATCAAAGAAAAAGACAATGAAAGCTACTTCAACTTGGAGCGATATCGATTCTAGCTCATCCGAGGAGGAAGAGGAGGTCCAAGCCAAAGAAAGAACAAATCTAGCATTCATGGCTATCACGAATGAGGACTTCCACTTTGAAAGTGAAGAAGAAAGCGAAGAAGAAGAGGTACACAATTCTCAAGACTATAATGATTTACTTAATGCTTTTAATAGCTTAAAAGAATTGTGTGATGTGCTTAAAAAAAATTGAAATTAGTTAAAAATGAGCATGCTATACTTAAAAATGATCATGCATGTTGTATGGATAAAATTCATGTTTTAAATAATGAAATTATTTGCTTAAAGGCCAAACATGAAAAAGAAACCGCATGCTTAAATGATGAAAATGAATGTTTAAAGGTTAAAAAGCTAGAACTTGAAAATGCCATATTTAATATGTCATCTAGCTCTAAGACATGTGATTGCGAATCGATTTTGAATGAAAACGTCTTATTAAACACAAAGGTTATAGATTTGCAAAACATACTTAGCAAATTCACATTGGGACATAAAAATTTTAACATGCTTATTGGATCCAAAAAATTTACATTTAAAAGAGAATGATTAGGATATAGGCCTTACATTAAGAGAAAGTTTTTTAAAAATTATTTTGTTAAGGAATCCGATTCTCATGCTAAGAATGTTATAAATGAAAATGTCACATGTCATGCATGTAATAAAAAAGAGACATAAATTTTTTGAATGCATGTGCAAGAATGTGATTAAGAATGCATGGATTCCTCAAGGAATCACAATTAACCCCAATGGACCCAAGAAAGTTTGGGTACCAAAGTGTAATTGATAAATTTGTAGGGGGAGCTTTGGGAATGGATCTTTAAAGAGAATTGCAAAATTGATCCCAAAGGCTCAAAAATATGAGGAATTGCAACGGTAAAGGTAAAATCCGTATTCACAGAAACATTGGTACCGTTTCATCTTTGTGTATGTATGCATATTTTAAATTGGTTAATATTTTTTTAAGCATACAAAGTGATTAGGCAATGTATTTAACTTCCTATTGGTATCAATTGTTCATTTGATATCATTAAATGCCTTAATCATAAAATATAGATTTTGATTGTTTATTAATTGATATCATATTTATAAGAAGACAATCATTAAAATGCATTGAATTGAATTCATTGATTTTAGTTGGTATCATGATATGTAATGACTTATTTTATTTGATATCACAATTGGGAAAAATCATGCTTAAAATGATATAATTGGAAACATTGATATTATATTTCAAATGGTATTCATTGGAATCTAACTTTTGAAAATTGCATTATACATGATTTTTACATTTTATGGCAAAAAGGGGGAAATGCCAAAATGTGCATATTTTTTTTTAGTTTTTGGTATCATTATCTTATGCACATATGTATTTGATATCTTATTGATTTTAAATTTTTGCTTCTCCACTTTTTGATAATGTCAAAGGGGGAGAAATCATTAGAATGAGATTAAAACTTGTTTTACCCTCACCCTTGGTTTAAGGGGGAGTAATTGTACTAATGTGTTTGTCAAGTCTTATAGAGCTATCTTGAAGACAATCACACATTGAGGGGGAGCAAAAACGTCAACATTTGGACTCCTAGAAGCTCACAAGTATCAACAAGTTTTAAATGGTTGCCATCATAAAAAAGGAGGAGATTGTTGGTGACTTGGTCGCATAAATGGATTTTGATGACGTCAACGCAAAAGAAGACTTCGACGTGCAAACACGAAGCAATACAAAAAGTGTCGAAGCATATGGGATGAAGAGCGAGAATTTGAAGACTTGTGGCAAATTGAAGAATATATTGCGAAGTTTTAGCTTATGATTTAATTTGTAATGTGAATTGTAATATTTAAGTGCCTAAGCTCATAAGATTGTATGCACAATCACTTAGATGCATTAGGATCATGACAAAATGCCTTAAAACCTTCATTACTCTGCATTTTGGTATGAGATCGGCATACCGGTGTCATTCCGGTGACCATACCGGTCAAAGAAAGCCTTATACATGCTTTCTGGAACCAGAGAGATCCATTCCGGTCTCTATTCTGGTCACCATTCCGGTCTAACTCTTCATGGTGCATAGTTACTGAAACTAGGGAGATCCATACCTGTCTCCATTCCGGTCTAGCTCTTCATGGTGCATAGTTACTGAAACTAGGGAGATCCATACCTGTCTCCATTCCGGTCTCCATTCCAGTCTAGCTCTTCATTTTGCACACATTCTGGAATCGGGCCAAACCATACCGGTCTTCATACCGGTTAGCATACCGACCTAACATATACTTGTTCAACGGTAATATAGCCGTTAGTATCCGTTGGAAACCCCAGACCGGCATACCGGTCCCCATACCGGTGACCAGACCGGTCTCAGCATCTGTTGGGGAATGCTTTGTATTTTATTATAAATAGAACCCCAACTCATTGCTAGAGACTTAGAAAACCTTCATACATATTCTACCAAGGCAAATACAAGAGTGTCTTGCACCTTCATATACTTAAACACTCATACAAGCTCACATACACACTACACCTTCATACATTTAGTAGTGAACTTAGAACACTTGGGTTTGCAACTCACACAATCTTCTTATTATTTGTGATTGCCCAAATGTGTTTCAAATCTTCTTAAACAAAAACACTTGTGGTTGTGAAATCCCATTAGTTTGGGTAGTTGTAAGGGTTTGTGAGTGAGTCTACGAACAAAACTCAAAATTGTAAAAGGTTTGGAGTGCGCCTTTGCGGAAAACTCTTGGTTGCGGGTGAACCACGGAAACTCGATTTTAGTGAAAATCTTCAAGCGAGGCTTGGGGGAGTGGACGTAGGCACGTTTGGCCGAACCACTATAAATCGCGGTGTCGTATTTCTCTTTCCCTATACTTTTACTATTTGCAAGTTTATTTATAGTTACATTTATTGATTAGAGAACTTGCATATAGGTTATTAATCGAAATAGAGAAAATCGACCTAAGTGCCCATTTGGTAATAAGAGCTAAAAATCGGCAAAGATTTATTTAATGCCGCACTTATAACGATAACCCAATTCACCCCATCTTGGGAAATAGAGATTGTTTGTCGCTATTGCTTGCAGGTAATTTCAACGTTTTCCACACTTTTGATACATTTTGAAAATTTTAGATGGACTGGTAAATAAAATTTTAAGATTTGTGTATTTTTAATAATCGGTTAAGTATTGGATATATGATTTGATAATTTCCCTATATTCAAAGTATAAAGGTTTTTAATTGAAAATTAATTCATTTTTATTTGATTTAAAGTATAAGTATTGGATACTTTATCAAGTCAAAAATATCTTATTTTTGTATCATTACTACGTCTCATCATCTTATCTCATAAGGACAGTGTCCCATCACCTTATTATATAAGGATGAGGCGGTGGTAGATATTTATACCTCCTGCTCGGTCTTCACGAGGTCGGTCCCCACGATCCTTGATACGAGAGAAGATGTTTGCCGATCTGATGATATCTGACCGGCCGTGCTAAAGTGGTCAGCCATTATTACCAAGTACTTGGTCCCTTCTGCCTGGAACATCCTCCGGATCGACATTAAAGATTTTTAAATGGGACTTAACCTTTCTACCCCTATCACACTGTTCAAAACCCTCTGGAGATTGAAAATACCTCCAACAAAAGTAAATACATTTGAGTCATTAATGGTTAATAGATAACAATAAAGAATATAAAAATTTCACTGATAAAAAATAATACATAAACACGTATTAATAGAATATCTTAATAATTTATGTTAGAGTAACCCATGGGAATAAGAATTTTTATTGAAAATGTAATTAAATATAAAACATAACGTTTATACTTTATGGTTGAACAAACCCACTACCCTAAGTAACCACTACCCTAAATAACCAAAAAAAAAAAAAAAAACAGTAATAATATATCAAATAATACTCTAATAAGAAATCTAATTAACAAAATTAAAAGACTGCCTCAAAAATAATAAATTCTGAATAACAGTCTATATATCATATTGTCTCAATAAATTTGTTCCAAGTGGCGTGATTTGGTGGTGTAGACTTCCGAATAACAATCTATATCATATCATATTGTCTCAACAAATTTGTTTCCCAAAAGAGTTGATTTGGTGGTGTAGGATTCAGAATCTGACATTCAGATCTTGGATTCGAATCTGGGACAGTCATAAATTTTACCTACTCCGCTTAAATCTGAAATGAGTGATTTGACGATGAGACTTCCAACGATTTCAAAAAAAAAAAAAAGGACCATTATATACAATGGTTGCCTTTGGAAAAAAGTTTTGAGAATGAAATTTCCATGAGTGAACCATTATTATATTATTATTATTTTTTAATATCTTTTGGGGATGTGTGTCTATCTTCCCCTCTATTTTGCAAATGGACCGCACCTAGATGTACCTTATTTTCCTATAGGAAGCCATTTTCATCTAAATACATATGTAGATCTCTAGAAATAAGCTACAAATATATGTATTTAGATTCTTAAAAAACTTTAAATTGTAATTTCTATATATCGTAATATATTTTATTAAAAAAAAGGTTGGAACATGAACAAAAAACGAGTGGCTTTCTGGGTATTAAACCAAAGAAACCCAAACTATTTATATTAAAACATAAATTGACAAGTAGGATTAATTGAAACCAAACAAAACTTATTTCTATAATATGGGTTGGGTTATATGAATTTTTTGATATCATTATATTTTACCTAAAAATCATTATTTTATTAAGTTTCATAAAAATAAGTATATTAATTTGTATGTCCATGTTAACTTATGTCTTTTTCAACTTTGTTTGATATATAACAATATTATTTATTCTCATTTTCTCAGCGGAAAAGTTAAAAGGTAAGATTGATCAAATAACAATATTAATTAAAAACTACAAACATGAAATTTGGCATGATAATGTGGTTATGAGGAAGATTTCTATTACAAAATCCAGAAGCTTCTATAATAAAGACAGTAATTATTGAAGTTGAAGGCCAATCCTTTTTCCAGCTACAACACTCAAAACTAACAAGCCAAGAGCTAAACTGGAAATTTAGCATGGGCCCATTGCTTTCGATAGAAAAACGAAAATTAATTTTAAAGATTGGGCGTTTTGAGTTATCCTGATGGTTTAATCGAGTTTTTAAAATGAACCCTACGGAAAATTGATAAAAAAATATATAATTATTAATAAACCTACTCCGAGATAAGGGATTATTATATGTCCGCATTAAAAAGTCCGAAAAAGATGAAAAATTAGATTAAAGCTAAGATATTAAAAAATAAATAAATCTAGATCTATTGCAATTCGAATTATAAATGAAATGATTTGATTACTGAAATTCTAATTACAAAAAAGAAAGCTTAAAATATTAAAAGATTAAAAACTACTGGAAATAAGGAACTAGAATCCTAAAAGATCTAAATTGTTAACTAAGACATTGAATTTAAGTTGTTGTTGGATTGAGTTGTATGTCTTTCTATACAACGATCCGTATTTTTATACTCGTGCAAGTAATTGTTCCCTTCCACTTCACTATCACGTCTCTCCACTTGCTCTTGTTGGAGGAAAATGGCACACGATGGAGGAAATCTAACACACGTTTGATATTTGAAGAAACCAACTTTGTGGATAATATTGATCATCGACTCCCCTGGGATTGGGCTAAATTATTATCATTAATTGAGCTGAGCTTGAATTAAATTTGGATGCAAATAATATCTCCCGCATGCGTTTGGCCGAGAGGCCAATTAGCATGTATTTTAGGTATGCTCTCTAAATCACTTAGTCTTCGTTTGCTCGAATGGCAAGTTCAAGAAAATCCAAACAGTATATCCGCAAGGTTGCCTTTTCAAATCCTGATAAGAACATTATTCTTGAAACGAAAAGAAATTGGCTTAAATGATTCTGTGGCCATATCCTTATTTTTTTCTATATCCTCATAATAGTGACATCTCTATTCTTGCTATGATCACATAATCTCCAATGGTACCTTCAAATTTCTTCAAAAAATATTCTTTAATTGCATTATACGATGGCATGGCTTATCAAGTTTCTCCAACTTTTAGGACATATGATTTCATTAGGAATTTGTTTCATTGTTTTGTTGGAACTAATGTTATGTGACTTTAGATTTTGAGGATAATTGGTTGTAACTTAGCTTCCTGATGTAATAGATAGCAAGTGACAAATCTTTAGCTTTCTGATATGTTATATAACTGTTTGCGCAGGTTTTACGCGTGCAGGAAAAAAAGCGTGTAAGGTTCAAATCTTCTGAGACAAAGTCCCAGCAAGGGGTGTATTGAATCGAATGAATAAGCCTCCAAGGGGCACAAGCACACAAATTACAGTCATAGGGTATAAGCTAAGAAATAAAAAGATAAAATATGCTCGAATGAGTCTTCATTTCTTCTTTTCTTTTCTTCTCCTGGTGTAAGCGAATTTTATAGTGTCGCTCCTTAACTGCTCAGGGCAATTCCAATGTTTCCCGGCGATTCTTGAGGCGTGCTGGTACCTGCTGAGCCACGTACCCCAACTGCCTGATTGTGGAGGGAGATCCGCCCAACCGTTGTGATCATGGGGATAACCGCATCACACGTCTTTGTCCTGACTACTCGCTCGATCGTCCTAAGTCCTTTGTCGCTATTCTCTTCGTCATCCTTCTTCCTTTCGCGCTCCCTTTCGTCTTAGGACGATTTCGTCCTGTGGGAATTTTATTTGTCAACAATTGTCCCCCAAATTTACCTTGATTGTACTGAAAGTGAAAATCGAGGTGAATTTTTCGGCTTTTCATCCAGGTTCGTTCTTTCCTCATTCAAGGAAGACCACCTCACCAATTGAGAACGCTTCATCTCGTCCCTAATCAGCCTGCTGTTTGGCTGATTCCCTCGGGCCGAGTTCTGACCGGGCCCATTCTTACTACATTTCAGGCAAGACCGCTACACCAAACGCGGGCCGGTCAGATGGATCCTCCTTGCCGCCCTTGGTTGACCTGTTCCCCGGCCATGTGACCAGCGTGATATCCGGTTATCCCCCCAAATCGGTAGCATGCTCCGAATAGAGAAGTTCACGCTAGCTATCGTTAACGAGCGTAGCCTTTCTGCCATCCGGGAGATGCAATACCTTCCACGAGGGGGTCCCAATTCCTTGCTGACATAGGTTATGCGCTTATTGTACTCGTCTCCCAAGTTTACCTCTTCTAAAGCATCTTGTCCCCTCGAGAAGTTTGCCTTGCGTAGCCCGTTTAGAGCGTACGCGTCCTCCAATGCGTCTCTTCCTTCTATCAAACAGTCCACTCCGCACAATTCTTTCACTTTATCTTCCATCTGGTGCATCAACATTTTCCCCTTTAAGGCCGAAATGGCGGCCTGTGTTTCGTCCTCCTTCCTTCGTTCCAGAACATAGGCCATTAAATTGGCCTTAGAGGTCGCAAGGGCGGCTTGCTCTTTATTCTGGTCGTACTTCATTGATACCGACATGTGTGGGTTCTCCAAAGACCATTGTGTTGGTCTTGTTTGTGCGAACATGTCGTTTAACAATCCTGCAGGGTATGGCTCGTCATTCTGGGCTACGATAGTCGGGCTCTCCCCTTCGTTTAAAACCCTGGTTGGCCCGTAGTTTCCCTCATACATGAAGTACTCGGCCGAGTTTGTGTCTGCAGCGAAAGGTTTGTTGTCGGCGTGTACTATCTCCACTTCATCCTTTTGGTTCCAGAAGACCAGACACTGATGAATGGATGATGGGATGCATAGGCTACCATGTATCCAGTCTCGTCCCAGAAGCATGTTGTAAGAGGTTGGCCCATCTATGACGAAAAACACCACAGTCTTCGTAGTGCTTCCCACCTGCAAGTCTAGTGGTATGACTCCTTTCGCTATCGTCGCTCCTCCGTTAAAGCTAGTGAGGACTACCTCTGTGGGGAGAAGATCTTCCTCGGACTTAGCCAAACGCCCCAGCATCCTAACTGGAATCGCATTGATGGCTGACCCGTTATCAATCAGTACTTTAGACACGGGGATGCCATTGGCCTTTGCCTTCACATACAATGGCCTTAGATGCTTCGTCATCTGAGCTGGTGGTTTTGGAAAAATCATTTTCCCTGACATCCCAATCTCCATAGCTTGATCACATTCGCTGTTGAGTTGGGGCGATTCTTCTCTCGTGTCCCATCCGGAAGGTGGCCGTGTTGGGGGTGCCTCCTGCGAGACATGATTGATGGTCAATCTTCTCTTCTCGGCTTTGGTGACAACCCGCCTCACCTTGGGTGTTCCATACAGAATAAGGAATGGATATTGCCCCAGGTCTTCTCCCAGTGTTCCGACGGCTGGATTCCCGGCTTCATATAGTTCTTTAAGAAGCCGATTCTGTGATATTTTTCTCTTTCTAGCTTCGGTTCGGACGTCGATTTCTTCTTCTACATCCGTCATCTCCTTATCCTCGACTTCCCGATCTTCCGTACCCTGTCTGTTATCGAGAGCGAGGCGAATTTGGCCTCATGTCCTTCGTAAACGTCTTCGCTCGGCCCAACTTCCCTATCATCATTTCTCCGGAATTCTCTGGACAATAAGTAGTGATTCGCCACGACTGGTGGCATGCTGCCGAATTGAATGACGATGGGGGGTTCCTCATCATCGGTCTCGTTTCACTTTCTTTTACTAAGCTTAGCGTGCTCATCGCAACTGGTTACTTTCCCTTTTTTCTCCTTATGTGCTTTCTTGCTGTCTTTCGATTTTTCTATGGCATGAGGGCTGCGGGTAGTGTTGGCCTTTGCGTCATTCTGTCGACGCATCATGCGGCCGTAATTTCTTTGGTGCCTCCTCAGCTGTGTCCTGGTCATTTCGTCTACGGGAGGATAATTTTCGTCCTCCATTGAGTGTACCCGTTGCCCTGGGCGTGGCTCTCGGTATGAATGCCATACGTTGGGTCGATGGATCTTTGGCCGAAACGTCCTCACATTTTGGACGAAGTTCGAGTTCTTTCCATAGAACCTTGGTGCAAAAGTTCGCGGCTGCCATGATGATCCTTTCTCCACGGGCCTCTCACAAGTGTCTTATAGTTCCTTCATCCACTCAATGCTGTTCTTGCACCTTACACAGATGTTCTTATGGTCCCTTCGTTCTACAGGCTCCTTGATCCTTTCCAGTGCGCTCGGGCGGCGGCGGTGTTGTCTTTCGTCCAGCACCACCTTTATCTTTGGCCGACTCAAACTCGTAAGGTCTGGACTAATCATATCTAACTCCGCCGACTTTGGGAAAGGGTTGCTGTCTACTGCCATTTTCTTCTCGAACGTAATTCGTCCGGACTCTTGGCATCCTGCAAAACATTACGAAAAACAAGGCATTGGTTAGTCGCATGAGACCATGCGTTGTGCCATTTACAATATTTTTTACTGCCGATTTGCTCGGCTGTTGGCAACGTGTGTCTGTCGCTCAAGCTGATTTGCCTGTCTTTGTACAATTGGTCGAATATAGCGTCAACTTTAGTAATGTCGAAGGCAAATTTCCTGCCCTTTTTATCATTTGCCTCACTGGTTTGGGGTTCCGCCCACGTCTTACAAACGTAAGGCTTCCCTTTCACCAATTCGGCCAAACATAAATCGACCGAGTCGGCGTCCACTTCGCCCATCTCATAGTCAATGTTTCTATAATATGTCCCATTGCTCGAATTTTTCACCTGCTCTTCTTCTCGTAATAATCGCTCATAGCGCACCACACTGGTGGTGAGTTGGGGCAGGTCCCAAAATTCACCATCCTGGAACTTCTTTTTCAGGTCGAGATTCAGGCACCCTTGGACGATTCTTACAAATTCCTTTTCGGGCAAAGGCACGTAACATCGGCCTCGGGCTATTTTAAATCGTTGTAGAAACGTCTCGACCCATTCCCTTGGCAATTGCCTTAAATTTTCCAAATCAGCTAGGGCTACTTCATATTCGGCCTTATAAAATTACGCATGGAACAGTTGCTCCATCTGTTGCCAACTTTCTACTGAATTGGCTGGTAAACTAACATACTAGGAGAAGGCCACTCCTGACAATGAGCCATGAAACAACCTTAGTTTGTGGAAGTCGTTGACTTCCCCGCACTGAAGGGTGAAGCGCCCTACGTGTTCCATAGTGGAAACTTCCCCAGACCCCGTAAAGAGGGTAAATTTCGGTATCTTGTAATTTCTCGGCCAAGGATAAGCCACATCAACCCAATCAGGGTAAGGCTTCCGATATCTTGGCCGAATTGGCCGTATGCCTAGACCGAACTGGTTTTGTAGGATTTCGGTCATTTGCTCCCTTAGAATGTCGTTGCCATTAAATGGCATAGCCATGGGCGGCGGTTGCGGCCCTCTCAAAAGTGGGACATAATCGTGATTCTGTCCTTGAGAATTTTGGGCGCCCTGAGGCATCACAATTTCATGCTGAACCATATTTGGCCCTTGATGGATATTAGGCCCCAACTGTTGTCCGTTCCCTCCGGGGCTTGCTCATCCCCTGAGAACCATAGGGATATTGGCCACTTGTGGGGGGACACTACTGGGACCAGCTTCCTGACCGCTTTTTGCAGGGAGAGGCGTAGTCCACGGCAGTGCTGTTCCGCCGTTTACACATTTGGCCATTAATTCATTCATTGAGTTCAGGTGTTTGGCCATATTTTCGTAATGTGAATTGCTAGTCGATACAAATTTATCTATAACGTGCGAATTTTAGAGCCTGACCTGTTCGACGACATCCTGCGTGAATTCGCCAAACAGTGCGCGCATCGCATTAGGGCTGAATTCCTTCATAGATTCGTACCGGCTTGCATCTGCTATACCCTCAAACTGACCTACTATGGCCGGAACGCTGGGCTGGTTGGTTTGCTCCAGTCCACCTTCCTCCGCGGTTGAGCCAGTCTGAGCATTTCTTTTCGGAGGCATCTCCACTTTGTTACACCAAGTCTCCCACTGTGGTCGCCAAAAACTGTTTGCGCAGGTTTTACGCGTGCAGGAAAAAAAGCGTGTAAGGTTCAAACCTCCTGAGACAAAGTCCCAACAAGGGTGTATTGAATCGAATGAATAAGCCTCCAAGGGGCACAAGCACACAAATTACAGTCCTAGGGTATACGCTAAGAAATAAAAAGATAAAATATGCTCGAATTAGTCTTCATTTCTTCTTTTCTTTTCTTCTCATGGTGTAAGCGAATTTTATAGTGTCGCTCATTAACTGCTCAGGGCAGTTCCAATGTTTCCCGGCGATTCTTGAGGCGTGTTGGTACCTGCTGAGCCACGTACCCCAATTGCCTGATTGTGGAGGGAGATCCGCCCAACCGTTGTGATCGTGGGGATAACCGCATCACACGTCTTCGTCCTGACTACTCGCTCGATCGTCCTAAGTCCTTTGTCGCTCTTCGCTTCGTCATCCTTATTCCTTTCGCGCTCCCTTTCGTCTTAGGACGATTTCGTCATGTGGGAATCTATTTGTCAACAATATCAGATGCCAAACTTTACAAGATTTCATGATTTTTTTTAGAATTTCCTTCATAATGTTAGAGGAAATCATGAAAGATTTGAAGGGAATCCTCAAAAAGTTAAAGGATATCATGTATCTTAGGTGGAGGAAATGACCCAAAATTTGGAGGATAACCATTCCTCAAATCATAAGGATATTGCTGTATTTTATTTGTAAATCACATTAATAACAAACAAACCATATGTTGGCTCATTCTTTTTAGAGAGATGATAGACATACATAAATTTTTATATAAAAATACTACACCCCTCTCACTGTAGCTACAGTGACCGCTACAGTGATCACTGTAGCTACAGTGAGAGAGGTGTAGTATTTTTATGTAAGAATTTATGTATGTCTATCATTTTTGTTCTTTTGATTATAACAATGTGTCAATTGACTAAATTTTTATAGATATTCTATGATTTTTTTACACAAATAAACCAGAAGTTAGTTTATTCATAATAAAAAGTGGTCATCGGGCCAAACTTTTACACAAGACTAAGAAGAGGGGAAAAAAAAACAATATGAAAGGCCATAGCACACAAATAAATAAAAATAATGAGAAAATAAATGGAAAGAAATTTATATACTTTGGACCTCCAAATTCAACGACCCGAATAGTTACACTATAATGAGGTTTCTTTTCCTCTAACTGAATGAGAAATGCATTTGAAGTTTCTTCACGTGTTACCTCTATTCCTGTGACTTTGTCTTCACCAAATGGAACATGAATTTCTCCACCATGAACTTCTTGCAAATCATCCTCCATCATATCATCTGAACTCCCCACTAATTTTTGATCCTCAATGAATTTCCTATAAAATTTTGATTCTATCTTCACAGGATTTTATATCAATGTCTCGTCTTTCTTCCTTAAAGCAGCCTTTTGGCATATAAGCATTCTCTTCTGGGTACGAGAGAGTTTTTAGGAAATTTCGTAAGCTTCACTCTGTGCCATTAACTCTTGGCCCAAACATTGGAGGATTAATAAATCTTGGTTGTCTTCTCTGAAAAAAATGGCAGTGGTGTTGGGGTGATTATGGGATCCTAGGTCAGATCGGTGTCCCATGCAGCGGAAATGAGTCTAACCTATGGATATCAAGCATGAGTGTATTTTTAAATTTTTTTATGAAATACTATATTCCGTTACTAGTACATAAGAAAAAATCGGGGCTGAATCAGAGTCCTAAAACTTCGGAACAGAGAAAATAAAGTTTCAGCGCTCATGGGCAGCAGCTCTCGGCGTGTTGCGACGTGCAGACGTGGGTGTCATAATGCCCAATCTGCGAATGCTCGGAGTCGCAATGCGCAAGAGTGAACACTGCGACGCCCGCAGCTCTAAGAGATGAATGTCGCGACGCCAGAGATCCAAATCGAGTTGCTGCCTTGTGTAAAATATTGGCAGAGAGTAAATTTACCTTGAATTTAATTCAAAACACTTCCAATTTTCTCCAAACACTTTAATACACCTAAAATCTAATTTTAATATCAAAACAAACATCAACACATGTTATACAACAAACATACATGTATTCTAAATACATATATGCATTTCTTTGAATCAAAACATAAAACAAAATAGAATCACACAATTAAGTGACTCACGAACCATTCTAGGTCACACAAATGTGGTCAACCGATTCTAGAATCGCAGCCATAGCTCCAAGATTTCATCTAGAGTTACAAACTCTAATTTTATTTTTATGTCCAACATAAACATTTTGACCCAATCACAAGCATAATATGTTTATGCTTCCAAAGCACTCATACACAATTAGTTAGCATAATTTCAACTTCAAGGTATGTTATTATATATCCAATACATAATACATCACTATATGTTTCACAAACAATTACTCACTAATGAAAACATGACTTTAGAGAAGATCAAACTTACCTAATAAGCTTGATTCAAAGATCAAATCTTATTCTTTTTATTAAAATAAAAAAAAAACATCCAAAACTTCTCAAAACACTTATTTTACTTAGACTAATATCTCTAATACTTGCTTGTTTTAGCTTTCTCAAACTTGATTAAAATCTTGCTCAAGCTTGCCTTTTATAGTGAAGCTTAGTCAATTTTTAATTAATAAAAGTTATAATCAATTTTATGTGAGCTTAATCTAATTTGTCCAAATATATATAATTAGGTGTGACTAATCACTTTTGACTACCACTTTGATTTAATATAATTAAATCTAGACAAAGTTTAACCAATTGATTAGTTCATTGTCTACCACTTTGATTTAATCTAATTAAATCAAGACAAATACACATATTATTATATATTTTATAATTACTAAAATATCCTCCAATGATAGAGATATTTATGAAATTACAACAAAGCCTTTGTGTGATTTTTGTTGTAATTTTGGATTAATCCAACATGGTCAAAGTAAATAATTATTGTTATCCAATAACACTTAATTATTTTAATTGATAATTATAATATCAAATATTATTTATTATCAAACATTATCGACTACCCAAGTGCTCAACGAGTACACTTCATATTATGAGACTCTCTAAGCCCAAACACGTTTGTCGTATAAGCCTAGCTCATATGTACGCGGTTCGACCACCTCCGAATTCGCGAAAAATATGAACGATCTTTCTGAACTATACAAGTCGAGGTCATCACATATGTTGAATATCCCTCCGTCGTAAGCTATTCGAGTTGTGCTTATGAAACATATATTACACCGTCAAGTTTCCGAGGCCCATATCTCATATTGTCAACATGTCCAAGATTCTCTACAACTAATGAGAATACCATTTTTGATATATGCGATCCACCCTAGGTGATTGACTTTGGTCAAAGTCTTAAGAATCGTGACTTATTCACATGGATACCTAAATCCCTTATGGTACACATATTGGCCGACAGATCCTATCTTGATACGCACTTGATTAACAAGAGGAGCAAGTCCAAAAAGTATTACACTTATTCAAATTATTGTTGGCTCCAAAAAGTACCGTGCCTGGGCGTGCTAGAAGAGCAAGTTCTCAAAATTGAAATTGATGATGACTGACTACTAAAACAAACGACCGCTAACCGAGTCATCTAAAGTCCGAAAGATGTGGACAATTAGATTAAAGCTATGATGTTGAAGAATAAATAAATCTAGAACTATAATTTGAATTGTAAAATGAATGCTTTGATTACTGAAATTTTAATTACAAAAGGAAAGTCTGAAATACTGAAAAATTAAAACTATTGGGAAATAATGAATTACAATGCTAAAATATCTAAACTGCTAACTAAGATATTGAATTTGAGTTGTTGTTGTTGTTGGATTGAGTTGTGTGTCTTTTCATTCAATGATCATTGTTTTTATACTCATGCAGGCAACTGTTCCCTCACACTGCATTGTCACGTCTCTCCACATGCTTTTGTTGAAGGAAAATAATGCATGATGAAGGAATCCAGCACACGTTTGATTTTCGAAGAAACCGACTTTGTGCATAATGTTGATCATTGACTTCCCTGGACAAGAGCGAAATTTTACTATTAATTGAGTTGAGCTTGAATTAAATTTGGGTGCAAACACTATGTTTAGTCTTTTCGGTCTAAGCCGGCCCAGCCAGTAAATGACCTACAATTGGGATTGGTGCTCTAAGCGCCAATTCGTATCGTATTTATGACAAGTTCATGAATAAGAGCAATCATTTTTTCCATAATATTACATATTTAATGGTAACACTTCTTGTTTTTTATATACATATTCAATATAATTTAGATCGAAACTAACTGATATTTAGTGATGATAGATTAGACAAAGATCCGATGATATACAATAGTCACACAGTTACAACAAGACTTGTAATTGATATTGGGAGGTGTCAGTACTTATAACATATTCTCAAAATAGTTCATGGTCGAGATTTACTGACATGAGTCAGTTATTAAAATCTGTTGAGACCAGTACATGTCGTATATCGAGATTTGGTCTGATTATTTATCCCAATAAACCATAAATCATGGGAGACTCGTGTAGATATATATGTGTTTATTTTATGAGCATTGAATGACTCACTGGAAGTATTCCTAATAGATGACACACCAAAAGCAATAGACATATTCTCGAGTCATATAACATATATGTTTCTTTGACTTGAGATAGGGGTGTTCGCGGTGCGGTTCGGGGCGATTTTTTTGTTTTTTACTTCAAACCTCGCGGGTTGGCGGTTTGGAAAATTAGAAAACGAAACCGCAAATTTGACAAGGAAAACCGCGGCGGTTCGGGTTGGCGGTTTAGCGGTTTGGGTGGTTCGGGTCGGCGGTTTGGATTATAAATTTTTAAAGAAATTTTTGTGTGTTTTCACATTATAATTGAAGAAAAAATTACAAAATTTTCATTTATTCATTACATATTGTTATATGATCATTAAATATCTTAATTTTTATAGTTAAAGAAGAAGAAAAATATAAAATAATATTTAATTTGAACGCGGGTCGGCGGTTTAGGCGGTTCGGGTCGCGGTTCGAGTCAAAATTACGGTTTGGGCGGTTCGCGGTTTGACATGGGTCAAAACCGCACACCGACCCGAAATTTGCGGTTCGATTCGGTGCGGTTCAAAATTATTTTTAATATTTTTTCAAACCGCGCGGTTCGGTTCGGTTCGGTGCGGTTCGTGGTTTGACCCGAAATTGTGTTCACCCCTAACTTGAGATACCACTGTGGACGTATGAATGATCTTCCACACTTTAACAACAGTCATGTCACCAGTCAATTAAGACCAGATCTTCGTCTGTTCGTTGGTGTGGATCGATGCCCATGATATCATGTGATGTATCCAAAGAGGACCGTCAGTCCCGTGTGCGAGATTTATACATCCACTTTGTGATCTTTAAATCTTTGGCCAGAGTACATTCTGAAAATGAGTTTCGAGTGTTGATTAATAAACCACAAACATGTCACGACACATATATGAATTATACACTATGGAGATTTGACGTTTTCATCTATGTCTCTGGCACAATTCAGAAAGCCTATGACGAATGAAATATATGGTAAGCTTCGACCTCGACTCGTATGGTTTAGCGTGGTTATATGTGGTCGTTATAATTTATGAGTGAGCGAATTATGATCATAGAATGTGTTATGTGATAAATATGTCTGAACCTAGAGAGTCTCACTAATAAAGTATACTCGTAAAGCACTAGGATAATTAATTACAAATGATAAAGATTATTCATAACTTTACACATATCGGGATATTTTTATATCTAATGTATATATGTATATGATACATAATTTGATTGATACATATTGGATCCAATTGAATTTTAACACATGTCAATAAATAATTATTTAATTAATTAAAAGTTAATAAATTTACATAATTATTTATTAAGAATATTCTTGGAATATTCTTTATTAAGCTTATAATACAAGCTTGATATATGGCAAAGTAATGACCATGTATTTGTGCAATATTTGGCATCATTTTTAACCATGAATTGAAAATTATTAAAATATCCAAAATGTCCCTTCCCATATGTAAGCTAAAATTTTAGCCAAAGGGTTTAATTTATGGCTTGGAAATTTTTCTTTATGATTTTTTCATGAAAGAGAGAACAAAATTAGTATTTTATTAGTGTTTGATCAATTCACTAAAATTGGAGAAGGTGGAAGAAAAATTGGAAGCAACCCAAACTAAAATTGTAGAAATTAAGGTAATTCCTAATTTTTTCTGGTTTAATTTATTTCTTTTTATTTCCAATTGATTATATTTGATATAATTGATATTTTTTCATTATTTGATTTTAATTAATGTATAGAAACCTTAATAGGAAGTGTGGGACACATGAAATCTGGGCGACGCATGCTGTCCCGGGCTCGCGGCCCGGTCGGGAGTACGGAGTAGCCACGGGGGACTAAACCGGAGAATAATGGAGTCGCCACCCGGTGTGAACCGGGAAAATGAGATTTAAGGCCGCACTCACCCATCGCAAGGGAAGACCTCAAACCGTTGGGTTCGGAATGGTCCCTTACTCATGTCACTTGTAATGAAGGATTTATATAATAATTTAAACAAGCTGAAGTAACACTTATTTCTAAGGGTATCATGCTTCTAAATTCACATTTATAAGATAAAATATGCGCCCTAAACATACATGTATTTCACATATAAGATTGCATGCTTAGAAGTACATTAAATCAACAAACAGACAATTTCATTGGCATGTTGTATTCATGAAAACGCAAGCACATACTAACCACACAAGCACACATAAAGGCGAATCAAATGATGGTGAACATGTGATTTCATAGACATACCATAAACAAATAGCCATTATATTTCCATGCACAAACAAAAGGGGTCGACTAAGTACATAATGCAAAAAGACGCTTAGGGATGCAATTAGGCATTAAAGTGAGCATGCTATGACATGGTGCAAAAGAAGATAGATATAGGCATAGATGCACATATGATGAAAATGACTCAATTCAGTGTGTTCGCGTTCGTGTAGCGTTCGTAAACGCGTTCGAACGGTAAACAGAAGGTTCGCGTTCGTATGGCGTTTGATAACGCGTTCGAACGAGACCAGACAGAAAACATGCGTTCGTGCGGCGTTCTGAAACGCGTTCGAACGGGATCAGCAGTGACCTCCAAAATGCAGTAAACAACACGACACATACATGGACGGATGAGTATATGACATGTAGTAAACAATAACGGATAAGGGGCGCGGCAATCATTGTAGCAAAGGTAGCTTTAGCATTTTCACCCCTCAAAGTGGAGGACCCTTAATCTCACTTGATAAGCCCATGCGCAATGCAATACGATGTATGAATTTCAAAAAAGACGTTATGAAGCGAATAACTAAATAAAAGAGGCGCGGCAAAGTATTGCCGTAAAGGTGGCCTTTTAGGCTCTTTGTCTCTCAAAGAGAGGACCTTTAGACCAACATACTAAGCCCATGCGCAATGTGATATGATGCATGGTCATGTAAGAAGACGTCATACTAAACAACAAAATAAAGGGGGGCGCGCGCGGTAGTACTGCCGTAAAGGTGGCCTTTTGGGGCTCTTTGTCTCTCAAAGAGATGACCTTTAGACCAACATACTAAGCCCATGCGCGTCACCTCACAATACATGAAATAAAGACAATAAAAGTGTAGGACTTCGTATGCCCGATTGAACGTACATTCAACCCAAACGCACTTCATCCGGCGCGGCGAAGTAGTGTCACAAAGGTGGCCTTTTAGGCTCTTCGTCTCTCAAAGAGGGGACCTTTGGACTAACTCACTAAGCCCATGCGCTCGATCGCATCATAACATAAATAAATAACATGCGGAAATTAAAAGACGGAATAATAAAGTGCGAATAATCAAAATAACATAAAGCGAAATATACGCCATTTACTCAAGTGGTACGTGGAGTTGTATCCCAAGTACAGACCGCACTACCGTCCATTCGGAATCGGCTACGGAATTTACGTCTGGGTTTCCATCCTATATACCACGAGAGACGACGTATTTTCCGTTTTAATCAATGGCCACAACACACATCACATGCAAGCAATATTCAATAAATGATTAAAACACAATTAAAAGAATCAATAAAAATCAAATAAAAAAGTGTGAAAGGTACCCTCAGGTCTAACCTTTTAAGTCGTCTTTCGGACTCGCGTTTACAACCGTCGGAAGAGCTATCACTCCGCAACTTTTCCGGTTCAATTATTAACGTCTTAACTCACCGTTCTGCTATTTTGCTTGTGTTTTTGCTCCGTTTCCTGCTGTTTTGCTTCACTTTGCTGCTGTTTCTTCACTGTTTTCTGATGTTTTTTTTACTGCAGTTTCTGGTTACTGTTTTGGTATATTAGGGGACTGTTTTGTGCGATTTTGGGACTGTTTTGGGGTATTTAGGCTACTGTTTTGTGTGGTTTTAGGCTACTGTTTTGGTATATTAGGGGACTGTTTTGGCTCGGTTTTTGTCTCGGTTTGGGGCACTATTTCAGGCAGTTTGCACGATCGTTAATTAGGCAATATAGGGCAGTTCAGGGGGGTTTTGTTCGGTGAAGGGGCTGCTGGTCAGAGGGGCAGTGGCGAGAATGTTGGCTGCTGAGAGTGTTCTTGTTGCGTGGGGCTGTTATCGTTTGAAGGCTGTTGCTACGTGTGGCGTGAGGCAGATTTGAGGGACATGTGGTTGATTGAATGGGCAGATGATGCGTGGGGTATGTGGCTAGTGTTAAACGTGTCTCAGTTGGTATGGGGCGTGTGTGTTAACTGTGTAAGGCTAGGCGTGTTGAAAGGGTAAGAGCTTGTGGCGTTGATGGTGGGCTTCACGTGGGGCTGTGGCTGATGGTGCGTGGAAGGTGCAGGCAGGCTGGTTCGATGAGGGCGATGTTGGCGTGGAACGGGAGTGTTGGTGGGGGCCTGGGACGTGTTTTAAAGGAGAAGGAATAAGGTGATTAGGGTTTATTCTCTTTGTATTTCGTGTGAGAGAGAGCTAGAGGTCCGAGAGAGAGGAGACAGTGAAATTTTAGGGTTTATTTGTTGTATTTTTTGTAATGCCGTGAATGAGAGTCTTTTGGGCTGCTGTCTCCTTTTTGGGTT
This sequence comes from Zanthoxylum bungeanum, assembly GCA_019454045.1. Lineage (NCBI taxonomy): Eukaryota > Viridiplantae > Streptophyta > Magnoliopsida > Sapindales > Rutaceae > Zanthoxylum > Zanthoxylum bungeanum. The sequence goes on from SKCR01036744.1 coordinate 181,465, forward strand.
TTTGAGTGTGTGTTGTTTATATAGTTTATCAAATTAGGGTTTGCATGCATGGATTTTATTTTAGGAAAGAAATCAATTAGTTAGGTGTGTATGGTATTTGATTTTAATTATTTAGGCAAGGATTTGTATTTTTGGTGGGTATTTCATTAAATTAGGTGATTACATTATTTAAAATTAGAATTATTTTATTTTGATTGATTTTAATTTGGAAGTGAATTATTTAATCTTGGTATTTGATTTTTACTTTATTGATTTATTTTAATTGCAATTAATTTAATTATTAATTTAATTGGTTTGTAATTTAGATTTAACATTTAATTCAATAATTGATATTTAATTTAGTTTATATTTGTGAGTTAATTATTTAATTTGTGAATTTAATTTAATTAAGATTTTTATTATTAGTTTGTGAATTTAATTTAAAATTTGTGACATATATTTTAAATGTTTTAATTATTTTGATTTGTGACATATATTAATTATTTCTTGGATGTGATTTAATGGGCTTGGGCTAAGGTTAAGTTTTAAGGAGATCCAACAGCGAAACCGAAGCTAAAAACGTGAACTAAATCCGAAAAAACCGTCAATTCTTGACTTCCCTTCCGACGTCCGTTTCCCGCGATTTCCGCGACTTAAAAGATAGTGCCTCCAAATGAGGCTCATCATCGGGTTTCACATGCAAAATGCAATGCCTACAGGAAGCCTTTGATGCATGTGTAAAAAATTAATCAGGTTAATTAGTATAATTAGACCTAATTAGGGTGTATGATACCCAATTATCTTTCTAGAGTTACCTAAGCCACTACTTGGTGATCTAAAATTATTATTGAGTTGCTTTATGGTGGTTAACTCTCAATTGATATTTAGAGACATACACGTCATGGGTCTATTTGTGGGATAATTTTGTCATGTTAGACTATGAGGTCGAACGATGTTACATGCATAAAACATGTTGTATAAAGTTTTTTTTTTATTTTTATGTAATCTATGTGTATTATACCAGATAGGCATGTTTTCAGTATTGAACAATTCATTTATAAGTCAAGTTACATCATGCATGTTCATGGCAAATGCTTATGGAGATGGTAATATTATCTCCCGCCGGTCATGTCCTGTATATATTGGGATGTGAATTTAATTAAGCCCATGGACGTGACATGCTATGATTTTATGTTGGATTTTAGTTATTTATGGTTGTATCATATTGGGTAGATTAAGATTAGCCACATTATATCAATGGGCATTAAGCTTTGTTCTTATTATATTACTTTGAATTATAAACCGTGTGCTTTGATTGTGAGAGTATTTTCTCTTTTTTTTCTCTTGAGAACTTCAATTTTATCAAAGGTTCTACCTTGGTAGCGTTAAAATCCTTCAAGATAGGTTTATGAAATAAGTTTTCATTGGGTTCTTAACTCAAAATCTAATTCTTGACATTATTGGGAATTCTTTCTAGGTTGATTGGGTTCAATGGAAATCACCCAGACGAGTTCATATCACATATACCTTTAAGTTTAAATCAAACAACTAAAAAATAGTAAAACAAAGTAAATAATCAACATAACAAATCAACTCACAAAATTTAATGAAGAAGTGAAAAACTCTAGATGAAAAAAGCCAATCTAGAAATAGATTATCACCTTAAATCCAGTAGTGAAAAAGAACTTACAAAGATGATAAAGACCTAGGAAAATTGATATGAATCAATGACCATATGAATGTGGAGCCTAGAAGATTGATACATTACAAGTTACGGTTTGACCAATCACAAAACAAAGGACCAAGAAGATTAATGAAGCGCTACAAGTCCTAGTATAAAGAGTCATGGCTGAATACACATGCAAGATAAAAAGAGCATAATCATTTCAAGTGAGCTTAATAGAAGAGGGTCCAAGCTTCATTCATATGACCCAGTTATTTGAAGATTAAGCCCATGAATGAAGAAACAATACTCAAGCCTAAACACAAGAGACATGCATATGGTTCAATGCATTATTAGGCTTAATATTTACTTTATATTTTAAGTTTATTCATTTATTTACATTAAACATTGTGCGGGACATTCATTAAAGGCCCAAACACAAGCCTTGTTTTATTTTATGTTATTGGATTGGTTAGTTAGGCTACATGTATTGGTGGGCAAGTAAAGGGCTATAAATTAGGCTTATGGGCATGTAAGAATAGAGAGTGGCGTGAGGGGTAGTTTTAGGGTTATTTAGTTTTCTTATTTGTATTAGTGTTTTATAAGATTTACTATATAATATGGTTTTATTCCTTAATACAAACATATTTTATACTTTAATAATTTGTGCAATTATTGTGAGCATATCCTTGAGAGAGAGAGAGTGAGTGAATTTCTCTTGTTCAATAAATCAAACATCCAACTTATCAAAGGAGTTACACCATATGTGGCGTCCAAACTACAAGTAATTTTTCTTCAAAGATTCATAGAGGATTTTATAGGACATGTTTCTTGAGGGTTCAATCATATTTTGGAAAGATTGTTGTTTTTATAAAATCATGAGTCAAGGTCCTTAGGATTCGTTCAATTACATGGGACTGCCTACGAATCAATCCTAAGGTGGTTTCCATCATAAACCGTGTTGACTCTATTATCTTCTATCATAATAATATGAAGAATTTTTCTAAGCTTACATTAAGTATCCTTCTCCGGAACTTCAAAATTTCTTCATTAGATCATCAATAAATGAACTCGCTTCTCAAATATCAGAACTCCTACAGACAACATCACCTTAGAACTTCAAAGCTTTAAGGGTTTGTTTAGGTATGGTGTGTGTTGACAGTTGATAAGGAGAAAACACTAAGTTTAAGACAAGGTTGAGCTTCAGAGGGGTTTCACTCACAATCAAATGGAACTTAGGTTTTTACAATATGTTTCCTATAAAATACAAAAAGTGACTAAAGAATGTTTTATATAGGTTAGGGTAGCAATGCTGAAAATAAGATTGTAGTTGTACGTGAAAGTCTTGAAATCGCATTAGCGTTTGGAATTCACTTCGAATACGCATACCTAATAGTGATCGTTTGAATGCCATTTCGAATGTGCTTCATGTGTGAGCTATCTGGATAGATTGTTCGAAGGCTTACACTACAAGAAAATAGATTTTTAGCGTCCAATACTTTATCGTCGAAACCACATTCGACGCTAATAATCACTTTTAGCATCGCAATTCATATTCGACGCCAATTATCAAGATTTTAGCGACGAACATTATACTTGACGCCAAATGTTCAACTTTTATCGTCGAATACGGATCTCGACGCTACAATTATTCGACGCTAATTTTTTTTAATTATTCTAATAATATTTGGCGTCGACATAAATTACGACGCTAAATTTTATACTTTTAGCGTCGGAAAATATATTCGACGCAGGAAACTTGATAATTAGCGTCGATGAAGTTGCGTCGCTAAATGTTTATGAAGAAACCACCGACAATCCTTTAATCTTTAGCGTCTAAATTTAATATCGACGCTAAAAATCAGACATTTAGCGTCGAATTGGTTTACTCGACGCTAAAAATTGGACATTTAGCGTCGAATCCCCTTTTTCGAAGCTAAAAATAGATTAAAATGCAGAATGCCACCAACCCTTCTCCCCCTCTGCTTTTTCTCTCATCCTCTTTAATCTCATCCTCTGAAATATGAGAATCTCTCATCTGCAACCTTACAACTCTCATACAAAATTTAAATAAAATTGTAATTAATTTTCCATAAGGTAAATCTTCTTTCATATTTCTTTATTATATTTCTTTATATTTGTAAAGAATAATTATATATCTCACTTAAGTATTTCATATTTCTTTATTATTTTCATTTTTTATGATTATGTTTATTATATACTTTTTGTTAGTGGTTTATGATTCATATATGTAGATTAGTCAATTAATTAACTAAATATATTTTTTCTGTCAACTATTTAATTTATCAACTAAATATATATGTATATGCTTAAATAAATAATTAATGAATTAGTAATGTTGATGAGTGTAATATGATGTTTAATAATTATATTATTATTGTGGGACACAGAAACTGGGCGACGCCGTTCCTAGGCTCGCGGCCTAGTTGGGAAGAATTACATAACATGGAGTCGCCACCCGGTGTGAACCGGGACAAAGATTTAAGGCCGCACTCACCCCTCGCAAGGGAAGACCTCAAACCGTTGGGTTCGGAATGGTCCCTTACTCATGTCACTTGTAATGAAAGGATTTATATAATAATTTAAACAAGCTGAAGTAACACTTATTTCTAAGGGTATCATGCTTCTAAATTCACATTCATAAGATAAAATATGCGCCTAAATATACATGTATTTCACATATAAGATTACATGCTTAGAAGTACATTAAATCAACAAACAGACAATTTCATTGGCATGTTGTATTCATGAAAACGCAAGCACATACTAACCACACAAGCACACATAAAGGCGAATCAAATGATGGTGAACATGTGATTTCATAGACATACCATAAACAAATAGCCATTATATTTCCATGCACAAACAAAAGGGTCGACTAAGTACATAATGCAAAAAGACGCTTAGGGATGCAATTAGGCATTAAAGTGAGCATGCTATGACATGGTGCAAAAGAAGATAGATATAGGCATAGACGCACATATGATGAAAATGACTCAATTCAGTGTGTTCGCGTTCGTGTGGCGTTCGTAAACGCGTTCGAACGGAAATGAGACAGAATGCTCGCGTTCGAGTAGCGTTCGTAAACGCGTTCGAACGGAAATGGAACAGAATGTTCACGTTCGTATGGCGTTTGTTAACGCGTTCGAACGGAGACGAGACAGAATGCTCACGTTCGAGTAGCGTTCGTAAACGCGTTCGAACGGAGATGAGACAGAGAGCTCACGTTCGTATGGCGTTTGTTAACGCGTTCGAACGGATACGAGACCTGACACATGATAAGGCAAAAACACATGCGCGTTCGAGTTGCGTTCGTGAACGCGTTCGAACGGACACGGACCTGATGCAATACATAAACAGAAAATAAAAGGGGGGGCGCGGCGAAGTACTGCCGTAAAGGTGGCCTTATGGGGGCTCTTGATCTCTCAAAGAGAGGACCTTTAGACCAACATACTAAGCCCATGCGCGTCACATCACATCATGCATACAAACACAAAGACAATCATACTATCCTAAGTATGTCCGATTGAACGTGTCTTGCATCCAACCGAACACACATCAACCGGCGCGGCAAAGCATCGTGGTAAAGGGGCTTTAACCCCTCCCCATAGGGGATCTCACATCGCACTTACTAAGCCCATGCGCTCGATTGAGTCATGCATAAATAAGCAACATGCAGAATTTAAATGACAAAAATAAATACATAAAAGCAACACAAAACAAGAGAATGTGCCGTTTACTCAAGTGGTACGTGGAGTTGTGTCCCATGTACAGACCGCACTACCGTCCATTCGGATTCGGCTACGGAATTTACGTCTGGGTTTCCATCCTATATACCACAAGAGACGACACTCTTCCATTTCATTCAAGCCACAACATGCTTCCATAAACGACTCTCATGCGAATAAAATGCAATAATAATAATAATAAAATGAATATAAACTAATGAAAAGGTACCCTCAGGTCTAACCTTTTAAATCATCTCTCGGATGTACGGTACACGATCGTCGGAAGGGGGGTGCTCCGCAACTCTCCTGGTTCACTGGTTCACTGTTCTCGTTCGTTATCTTTTGCTATTATTTCCTTGTGGTTTCGCTGCCTTCCTCTTTATCTTTTGCTTACTCTTTTCTTGGGTGTGTTCCTCCTGTAATTTTTATGTGTGTTGTATCTGAGTTAGGGGCTAGCTAGCTAGGGTTGAGAAGGTTGGTGAAGGGTTCTTTTTATAGGCAAAGGGTTGGGTTTGACAAGGAAAGGGATTTGATTTGGTTTGGTTAAGGGAAGTCAAAGGATTTGATTTGGTTTGGTTAAGGGAAGTCAAAGATTGAGGGGGGACAAATCTTGGCTAGATAGGGAAGGTTGAATATTTGATTGGCTTGGATTAGGAATACAATATTTTAGATTTGGGAATAATCTTATTAGATTGGGAATATAATTGGTTGATTGATTTTAACTTGGTATGATTATATTTTGATTTAGTGTGTGATTTGTTTATTTTAGGCATGATTTTAGTTTAAGTTGGTAATTGTTTATTTTATGTTTGGTATATGTTTTATTTAATCATTTAATTAATTTAGTTATTATATTATTTAGTTAATGTTTTAATTAATATTTATTTATTTAAATTGGGATGTGTTTTATGGGCTTTGGGGGCTAATTGGGCTGGATGAGAGGCTAGCAGCAAAACCAGATTTACCGACACCGTTCGAACGCTTCCTCGAACGCGGCACGAACGCCCGCAATCCGTTTGACGTTCGAACGTAAACACGAACGCAGCACGAACGAAAACAGTGAACCTTGTTTATTCTGAATTTCCCCTTCCGATGTCCGTTTCCCGTGACCTCGGTGACTTAAAAGGTAGTTGTCTCCAAATAAGACTCCTCATCGGGTTTATGTGTAAAAATGCAGTGCCTACAATTATATTTAGGTATTTGGCTGAAATGGATAGAAATTGGATGAGCTCGTTGGATAGATTGGGTGTTGAATACCGTAATAGAGTGTATGAGTTCATGGAAGTCACAAAGCAACACATTGATGCAGAATGTCATGTTCGGTGTCCATGTACAAATTGTTTGAATAGGAAAAGGAAATGGTTAGATGAAGTTCATAATCATTTATACATGCCGGGAATATCATCAACTTACCGTACGTGGATTTATCATGGTGAGCAGTATAATTCTCAGTCATGATTTATTGATTTCGGTGAAGGGAGCTTCAACCTGCAAACGATGAGATAACCGATGCTTTGCATGACTTACAAGGTCTACAACTTGGTCATAGTGTTAGTGGTGACATACCAGTGTTAAGTGGAAATGATAAAAATTTATTTAGTGAACTACTTGATGAGGCAAAAAAAATTACATTTGAATGTGCTAGAATGTCGATCTTGAATTTCGTTGTGAAATTATTACGCATTAAAGTGATCAACAGAATGATCAACAAAAGTATTGATATGATGCTAGAGTTACTAGGGTAAATGTTACCGGTTGGAAGCGAATTGCCTAAGTCGTATTACAAGGCAAAGAAAATATTGCGTGATCTGGGAATGGGCTATGAATCCATTCATGCTTGTAAGTATGACTGTGTGTTATTTCGTGCAGAGTATGAATCACTTGAATATTGTCTGATATGTGGTGAAAGTCTGTACAAAGTCCGTGGTGTGGGGAAGAAAGTGCCTCAAAAGATGTTGGTTTTGTATAATTGGGTGTATATAAACACATGTTACTTACGAATAACATTGATGCTGTTCTGGACTTGCTGCTATTCTGGAAGTCCAGAACAGCAGCAATGCGGCTGTTTTGGACTTCCAGAATAGCAGCACTACCATCTGTTCTGCTGTTTGTGGCTGTTGGAGATTTTGGTAAAAGGCCGCACATAACAAAACCTGGAATAAAATTGCAAAATTATTGACAGAGTTCAGAAGTATAATTGAGACCAAGATTCTCAAAATTATAGGTTTAGGTCTCAATCAAATTTAATTTTGGTGATAGTGTTGTTTCAGAAGAGATGATCACCCTACCGTCAAACTATAACTAGCATCAACTAATTGAAATGGGAAAATCCAAGCCAATGTCGTAATTTTCATATAGTAGTAGACTTCTTATGTTGATTAAACAATAAATCTGAAACTTAAAATTTCAACCATGGTTTATGTGTCCCACTACCACAGTCTTCAATCATGGGAAAATATATAGAAATGAAGTTCTTAATGCTTGGATTGCAACACCAATAATCCAAACTATAATATCCTTCGGATCAACAACAATCAGTTTGCACGTCACTGAAACCTTTTATCATTTTCATGTTTAGCAGATTTTATAGTTTAGAATATCAACTAATAAGAATCTCATTGATATACCAAGTGTTAGAGGCTCAATGATTCTCTAAATCATGCTTTACTTGTATTGAGAAATTCATGTGTAATGATAAAAGTTTATATGATTATTAAAATATTGAAATGTCATTAGCATCATTATGATTATTTTTTTTTATCATTCATAGTGTCGGAATTGTTATTTTGCAGATGGCACCGGGCAATCGCAGACGGGCTAATGCGACGCCATCTACATCAGCAAGGACATATGCCCATGCTGGAGTCTCTGCTAGCACAGGTGAGTCGAGTACAACGAAGGGCCGAGGACGCACCCATGGCCTGGGGTTGGCTAAGCACGTTAAGGCTCACGGCCGTATCCGAATTGAGATATCAGATGATGGACAAACACAAGTCGGACAACATAATTCAGCGTTTACTACAGCCATAGGTTCTACAGCTCGGTTTGAAGCTCCCCAACACTACGTTTCTTGGAGAAAGATACCGTGGGAGACGAAAATCAACCAGCTCTTCTCTTCGTTACTTGTGAGTTTCCTTACGGTATTAAGTTTTCGATATTATTTGTTAGTTAAAATTTTTATTTTATACTCATTTTTACTCGGTTGCTATTCCTGTAGAAGTGGTTCGACTTCGATCTGACCAAAGTGAATGTCCAACAGTATATTGACTACCACATGGGGAAAAGTTATAAGGATTATATGACAAAAGTCCTTAAACCAATATTCGATGAACATGGACCTTCGGATGCTCCACAACATAAGCCTGATTTTATAGAGGAGCAAGACTGGACATTCTTGTATGAGCTTTGGTCTAGCAAGAAACACGAGGTAAATTTTAAAATAAACGGAAATTTATAATTCTTTTTGTTTTCGGTACTTATAGTGTTGTTAAATGCAGGATAAATGTCATGCAAATGCGGAAAATCGAAGTCACTTGTGTTTTAACCACCGTGGAGGTTCGAAGCCATTTATCCAACATCGTGCCGAACATTCTGAGGTAAATATATCATAACGTGAAATTTAACAGTTCATTATTTTTACTAATGTGGAATAATACTAAATTTATTTTCTGTTTTTAACAGAGCAGCACAGGTGAGGTGCAATCATTTCCAGATTTTTTCCGAGTGACGCATTACAATGAGAAGAACAAATGGATAAATAAAGAAGCCGAACGCTGCTATGTAAGTTTAAGTTTTTAAAATAAAATCATTATTATTATATATGTTATTTTTTTTCCAAATTCTAACATTAACATATTTTTTTAAACAGAACGAAATGATGGAACTCCAACATCAAACTCATGAGACAGGGTCCGACCCGATACCAGATGAGCAGTTGTCGCAATTAGTTTTTAAGAACCAGACAGCTTACAACGTCGACCTTGTCACTCGTAAGAAGCCGACGTCATCTGCATGTACTACCGTTTATTCGGATAATACCTCCTCTCTTCGAGACCAGTTAGCCACCACCCAAGACCGGCTAGCCACCACCGAAGACCAGCTATCCACCACCCAAGACGAGCCGAATAAGACTAAAGACGAGCTACAACAGGTCAAGGTGGACCACGAGAAGAAGTTTGAGCAGTTCAACCAGTAGATACGGGCTTTCTGGGAGATGTTGGAGGCCTCACTCGGTCAAGGTGCATTGGGCTCGAGCTGCCCTATCACAGTAGCAATAAATTTTATATCCATTTGCTATAAACATTTTGAACATATAATTTTAATATAATATGTAATTTTTTTTTAATAAATTTTCATAATTGTGTTATTAATCATGATTTTTTTTCAAATAATTAAAATTTTAAAATATTAATTTAATTATTTTAGAGCAAAATTATATAAATTAATATTTTAAAAAAAAAACATATTTGTAAACTATTTTCGTCGAATTAGTGGACGCTAAATGTATTTTTGGCGTCGACTATTTCGACGCTAATAGTAAAAAATTGCCGCTGTAAGTATACGAATATTATTTTTTTAATTTACTTTAGCGTCGTTTATTTTTGACGCTAAAAGTCTACTTTTTAGCATCGAATTAGTTCGTCGCAATACATGAACTATAGCGTAGAGAAATTTTATTTAGCGTCGAAATAAATTGGACGCTAACTGAGAGTTTTTAGCGTCGAATATCTTTAATTCGACGCTAAATATCGTTCTCGTCCACATTTGGGCGTCAAATTTTTGCGTCTAATTAATTCGACGCTTGTACGGGCCAAAATTAGGCCGAAGGCAAAACCGTCTATTCACCTCAAACCCAACAGTATGCAAGGCCCGAAAGTAAAGACCAAGCCCAAAGAATTCAGTATTAATAGATTACAATTAAGCCATAAGCTTAAGGACAAAATCTCTTAATTATATCAACCATATTTCCCCACTTTGCCTAACACAAGGCATATTCTCACATGCTCAAACTTTTTATCAAGTGTCTGGGCGCGTTGTGGGACTTATGCCAGCTGCCAAAGATGATCATTTTTCATCTATAAATAGCAACGCAATTCAAGACACAAGGCATTCAAGCTTCTCCACTCTCATACAAGCCTCTATTCTCTGACACAAGCTCTCAGAATTTCTCATTCCCTAAACACTTGTCACCGCCCTCATGGCCACCCAAAGAAAGATAAGGTAATAACAAGCCTTGTTTTCACATTTTACTTGTTTACTGCTCATTTCATACTACTGACTTGAGCGTCGGAGTGCAACCGGCACCCACTACACCGATGGGTAGTCTACTCCCGCTCACTCTACCTTTGTTTTACAGGATCGCTAATGCCCCCAACCTACAAATTTTGATTGTGGACCTCGGCCGAAAGTCAGCATCCATAATTTGACGCCCATCGTGGGGCCTTAGCGATTCATAGCAGCCAAAGATCTCTCATTCTACAACTCTCAAAAGCACAATTATTCATGGCTTCTAGCAATGAACAAACACCGGTTCCAGTAGCATCGCAACTGGCCATGCTCCAGGAAAGACTACAAACTTTGGAAGAAGAAAATCAAACCATGCGAATTTCCAATATAAACTTTCAAAAGCAGTTGGAATTAATCTCATCCACTTCTCAAAATCGAAACACCCATGATCAGCCCAACAATCATGTCATTCCATCTAACCTCATGGGAACTTTCAATGAAGTGGCAGAGGAAAATCCATCAAATGGCGACTAGAGGAACCTACCAATTTCGCCTGTCGACCAAGCACAACATGTTGTATCCACCATGATGAGGGAAATGATGGAGTTTAAAGAAGCAGTTATGTCCAGCCTACCAGAGGTGAGACTGCCGATAAAAAAGCCGAGTAGGAACCGTTTCTGACACTCCATTCTTGGAGACCATCACATCTGTTGAGCTGCCACGAAAATTCAGTCCACCGGATATGAAGTTGTATGACGGATCCACTGATCCAGACGACCATGTTATTAACTACAAATACAAAATGATGTCAACTGGCCTGGCTCCTCACCAATGAGAGGCTGGAATGTGCAAAGGATTTGGAGAAACATTAGCCGGTCCAGCCCTTACCTGGTTCATCAATCTTCCAACAGATCCATTGAATCGTATCAACAGCTAGCGGACAAATTTGTGGAACATTTCGCAAGCTCTTGCAAGCTTGAAAAAACTACTGACGACCTCAACGTTATCCATCAACGAATGAGGGAATCCTTGCAAAGTTACGTGGCTCGCTTCAATAAGGAAATGATGACTATTCCAGATCTTCATCAGCCAATAACTGTGGAAGCTTTCAGAAACGGGTTACTCTCTGAGAGTGGACTCTAAAAAAAATTAACCAAATTCCGATGCTACACAATGGACCAAGCCATGGCACGAGCCCAAATAGAAATCAGGTGGGAAGAAGATAAGATGAATAAAAGGAAAGACAGATCCTCCAACTTGTAGAATGAAAGAATTCACTATGCTTCCAAACGACATAAAGAATTCGCAAAGATGATACCTAGTCATCTTTTAGATAAGAGGAATCATCAAAGAAAATAGTATCAACCCCTCCGTAGAGATTTTGATCGACGACCTCTACCATACAGAGCCCAGAAGAGAGCTCCAGTAGACAAATCGAGGCTACCAGACTACAATTTTTCTATTTCCCCAGGAGAATTGGTTTCGGTCCTTAAGAAGATGGAGAGTGAGGTGAGATGGCCCGCACGTAACAGAGAAAGTTCCAAAAAGAAGGACACCAGTAAATGGTGTGAATTCCATCGGGACTACAACCATATTACAGCTGAATGCGTGGCATTGAGGTTGGAGGTCCCGGAGCTACTGAACAAAGGATTTCTGAGGGATTTACTTACAGAGAAAGGAAAAGCTACTTTAGCTCGAAGAAACGAATGAGACGACCAGGGGGACGCTCCAATTCCACCTCCAGCAATTGAAAATACAGTGAATTTCATTTCAGGGGGATCAGAAGTCAGTGGAGTTTCCTACTCAGCAGCCAAACGACATACCAGAGCAGTCATGGTGAACATTCTTCACTCTACAATGTCCTTGGAGAGGATGTTTACTGACCTGACCATGGATTTTCCAGACGACAGCGACTCTGGTAGTATGAATCCACATCATGATGCTTTGGTGATTTCCTTGCAAGTGGCGAATTTTGTGATTAAACGAGTGCTAGTGGACACATGCTCTTTAGCCAACATCATTTTCGCTGCAGCCCTTACAGACATGGGAACCGAGCTGCAGAAAATAAACAGGCGAACAACAGTGTTAATTGGGTTCAGTGGTGAACAAAAATTCACAATGGGAGAAATAATCCTTCTAGTCTACGCCGGATGAATCAACAAGATGACTACTTTTTTTAGTGTTAGATTGTCCTTCAGCCTACAATCTTATCATTGGTAGACCATGGATTCATGAAATGAGAGCAGTGTCATCCACTTATCACCAAGTTCTGAAATTCCCTACAAAGTGGGGGATTCAGGAAATAAGGGGAGACAAGGCTGCTTCAAGAGACTATTACCAGACGACATTGAAAGCCAAAACTCATTCTGCATAGCAATTACAAAACAGACCTCATTGTATGGAGCCGACACTTCCCAACATTGAAGAACTTGATGAGGTCCAAATTCATGCAGATCACAGAACACAAGTAGGAGCAAATCTGGATCCCAAGCTACGAGCAGACTTGGTCGATTTTTTGCTGAAACGACACAACCAATTCGCATGGTCACACAAAGATATGACTGGGATCGACCCCGAATTGATTACCCATCAACTCCATATGGATCCAGACTACCTTCCTATCAGACAAAAGAGGAGAAAATTCGCCCAAGAGAGGAATCAAATTATCGATGAAGAAGTTCAAAAATTACTACAGAATGGTGCCATCAAGGAAGTCCAATTCCCAGAGTGGCTAGCCAATGTAGTAGTGGTGCGAAAGAAAAATGGAAAATGGCGAGTCTGTATTGATTTCACAGACCTAAACAAAGCTTTCCCGAAGGACTCGTTCCCACTACCTCACATCGATTCATTGGTTGATGCTACAGTCGGGCATGAATTCTTGAGTTTCATGGACGCATATTCTGGCTATAATCAAATCCTCATGCATCCAGAGGATCAAGAGAAGACTGCTTTTGTCACCAATAGAGGAATTTTTTGTTACAAGGTAATTCCCTTCGGCCTTAAAATGCTGGAGCCATCTACCAACGAATGGTCAACAAAATATTCTCTCAACAAATTGGGAAAACAACGGAAGTCTACATAGACGACATGCTGGTGAAGTCTTCAAAATCAGAACAACATCTAGAGCATTTGGGAGAAGCATTCAACATAATGAACAAGTATGGGATGAAGTTGAACCCAACTAAATGTGCATTTGGAGTCGCTTCAGGGAAATTCTTAGGATACATTGTCACTCGACGAGGAATTGAAGCGAATCCGGACCAAATAAAGTCCATACTTGATATCCGCTCTCCTTCCAACCCAAAAGGTGTCATGCAACTAGCAGGGAGAATTGCTGCTTTAAACAGATTCATCTCCAAGTCTACAGACAAAAGTTTTTTGTTCTTCTCAGCAATTAAAAAAGCAAAAACTTTTGAATGGACTCCAGCCTGCGAAGAAGCTCTAAAAGAACTCAAGCGATATTTGACAACTCCACATTTATTATCGAAGCCACTCGACAATGAAAAGCTTTTCCTATACTTGGGAGTCTCGGAACAAGCTGTAAGTGCAGTCTTGATCAGAGAAGAGAATGTGATATAACTCCCAGTCTACTATGTGAGCAAGGCATTACTTGATGCGGAGTCACGCTACCCCCATATGGAAAAACTAGTGTTAGCATTAGTAATGGCAGCAAGGAAGCTTCGACCCTATTTTCAAGGGCACCCAATCACATTTTATTCTTCATACCCATTAAGGAGCATACTACACAAGCCGGAGTTGTCTGGAAGATTAACAAAATGGGCAGTGGAACTGGGAGAACACGACATCACATACCAGCCCAGAACGACAATCAAGTCTCAAGCCTTAGCAGATTTCGTGGCTGATTTCAGTCCCAACTTACAGATTACAACAAATGTAGAAGTAAATTCAATCCAGACGACACCATCTTGGAAGCTCTCAGTCGACGGTTCCAGTAATAAGAAAGGTTGCGGTCTAGGGGTCGTAATTACCTCTCCTGACAGTGATGTACTACAACAAGCAATCAAATGTGGTTTCGGAGTTACCAACAATGAGGCATATTATGAGGCATTGATAGCAGGTCTCAGCTTGGCCAGTGAACTTGGAGCAAAGAAGATAGAAGTCAAGTATGATTCTCAATTGATAGTCAACCAATTCCAAGGTTCATATCAAGCACGAGATCCTTAGATGGCATCCTACCTGCAAAAGGTTAAAGAAATCCAGTCGACATTTCAAGAACTAATGATAACTCAAGTCCTAAGAAGTGAGAATTCTCAAGCGGATACATTGGCTACTCTTGGATCAACAATGCACAGGGACAAACCTCAGTCTATTCTAGTAGTATACTTGAACTGGCCAACAATTTGGAAGGAGGACAATGAGGTAACCTTCATCACTCCAGACGACTCGTGGATGACACCACTTGTGAAATATCTGCAAGATGGGTTACTTCCAGAAGATAAAACTGAAGCAAAGAGAATTCATAGGCAGGCCGTAAGATTCACCTTATTCGACGGACAACTGTTGAAAAGGTCGTTCACTGGACCCTACTTAAATTGTCTTACTCATGAACAAGCCCATCATGTGTTGTCAGAGCTACATGAGGGGAATGCGAAAATCATTCTGGAGGACGTAGTCTTGCACTTCGAGCCCATTCGACATGGTACTACTGGCCTACCAAGAGAACTGACTCGGCAAACTACATAAAGAAATGTGAGAAATGCCAGAGGTTCACCCCAGTTTCACACCTTCCTATTGAGAAGCTAAATCACATCATATCCCCATGGCCATTCATGAAATGGGGAATGGATATTGTAAGGAAACTCCCAACCACCCCAGGACAACGAGTCTACATATTGGCTCTAACAGATTACTTTTCAAAGTGGATTGAGGCAGACTCTTTTGCCAAGATATGAGATAAAGAAGTTCATTCATTTGTCTGGAAGAACATCATATGTCGATTCGGCATTCCCAAAGAGATTGTGACTGATAATGGCTCACAATTTATCAGCCATCATTTCCAAGACTTCTCCAAAAATTGGGGAATCAAATTAAGTTTTTCAACCCCTCACTTCCCACAAGCTAATGGTCAAGCCAAGTCTTCCAACAAGACCATTTTAAACACTTTAAAGAAAAGGTTGGAAAGAGCAAAATGATCATGGGCGGATGAACTTCCTGGAGTCGGGTGGTCCTACAGGACGACTATCCGTTCCTCAACAGGAGAAACTCATTTCTCTCTGGCGTTCGAAACAGAAGCGGTGATACCAACTGAAGAGAGCATTTCGTCTCCCCGTTACCAATGGCTCAGTGATGATGCGAATCGATAACTTATGAATTTAAACCTGGAGACAATTGATGAATTGAGAGGTCGTGCATCCGTTCGACTAGCAGCACATCGACAAAAAATGACCAGATACTTTAACAAAAATGTCAGAAGCAGAACATTCAAGGAAGGAGATTGGGTACTACGAAGAGTTTTCCAGAATACCAAAGAAATTGGAGATGGTAAATTAGGACCAAATTGGGAAGGTCCATACGTCATCACAAAAGTTGTTGGACATGAAGCCTACAAATTACAAACGACAGATGGGAGACAAATTCACAACAGTTGGAATGTGATTCACCTTGAACGATTCTATCGGTAATGTATATGTGATTTTGTTTAAATTTGAAGAATAAGAGTAGATTACTACTTTATGTATTATGATTCGACAAAATAACAAAACCCGTTTGTAGATAATCTCAAAATACCATTTAACCATTTAATTGTTCAAACTATTAAAAGCCAACAACATAAAATAAAAATTACAAACATTTTACTTTTCCGGAACTTCTTCCGGGATAACTTCGGCAGCAACTTTAGCATCAGAAGTAGAAATTTATTCAACTTGTCCAGCAGGTTCATGTGGGAAACAGAAACTGGGCGATGCATGCTGTCCTGGGCTCGCGGCCCGGTCGGGAGTACGGAGTAGCCACGGGGGACTAAACCGGAGAATAATAGAGTCGCCACCCGGTGTGAGCCGGGAAAATGAGATTTAAGGCCGCACACACCCCTCGCAAGGGAAGACCTCAACCCGTTGGGTTCGGAATGGTCCATTACTTATGCCACTTGTAATGAAGGATTTATATGATAATTTAATCAGGCTTAAGTAATACTTATTTCTAAGAATATCATCTTCTAAATCCACATACGTACATCAACAAGTTCATCTAAATTTATATGTAACACATATTCGAATTTGCATACAGCCTATTTGCATGTAATCTATGTCTCAATTTGCATACATAAGGTTTATCATACGACAAGCATACAAGTTAATGAATGCATTGATGGACACAGAAGCGCAAACAAATAGCATTCTTACTAGCATGCATATTAAGAAAAGATATTTAAGCGCATAACAGAAATAGACAACTAGAGAGGTAATACAAATGCATAACGTAAAAAGGGGAACTATGTGCTAAGATGGACATGTCGTAATGTGATGCAAGAGGATCTGTTTACCGTGGGCGTTCGTGCAGCGTTTGTAGACGCGTTCGAACGGTAAACAGAAGGTTCTCGTTCGAGTAGCGTTCGTAAACGCGTTCGAACGGAAATGAAACAGAATGCCCACGTTCGTATGGCGTTTGTGAACGCGTTCGAACGGAAATGAAACAGAATACTCACGTTCGTATGGCGTTCGTTAACACGTTCGAACAGAAATGAAACAAAATGCTCACGTTCGTATGGCGTTCGTGAACGCGTTCGAACAGAGATGAGACCTGATGTATGATAAGGCAAAAATGCATGCGCGTTCGAGTTGTGTTCGTAAACGCGTTCGAACGGGAACAGACCTGATGCATGAAATGAGACGCAATACATAAATGGCAAATAGTACAATGCGAGGCGCGGCGAAGTATCATGGTAAAGGATTTTAACCTCTTCAATTAGAGGACCTCTCATCGCACTTACTAAGCCCATGCGCTCGATCGCATCATGCGTACAAACATAAAGACAATCATATCAAACTAAGTATGCCCGATTGAACACATCTTACATCCAACCGAACACACATCAACCGGCGCGGAAAAGCATCGTGGTAAAGGGCTTTAATCCCTCCCCATAGGGGATCTTTCATTCCACTTACTAAGCCCATGCGCTTGATTGAACCATGCATAAAAAGATAAAGACAATCATATCAAACTAAGTATGCCCGATTGAACACATCTTACATCCAACCGAACACATATCAATCGGCGCGGCAAAGCATCGTGGTAAAGGGCTTTAACCGCTCCCCATAGGGGATCTTTCATTCCACTTAATAAGCCCATGCGCTCGATTGAATCATGCATAAATAAGCAACATACAGAATTCAAGTGAAGAAAAATAAATAAACCAAAGCAACACAAAACAAAAGAGGGTGCCGTTTACTCAAGCGGTACGTGGAGTTGTGTCTCGAGTACAGATCATACTACCGTCCATTCGGAATCGGCTATGAAATTTATGTCCGGATTTCCATCCGATATACCGCGAGAGTTGACACATCTCTCATTTTATTCCACAGCCACAACATACAACATCTCATAATTCATGCATATTTATCTACTCAAAGGCCACAACATGCATTTCAACATGATAATCACGCAAGCAATATTTAAGAAATAGTACAAAAAAAGCGAGTGTGAAAGATACCCTCAGGTCTAACCTTTTTGCCAACTTTCAGGCTTGCGCTTCACGGACGTCGGAATGGTACAGCTTCTCAACTTCTCCGGTTCACTATTTTAGCGTCCTAGCTCACTGCTTTGCTGTTTTGCTTGCGGTTTGAACTCCGTTCTGCTACTGTTTGGCCTCTGTTTTGCTGCTCACTGTTCAGGTCACCTGTTTTGACATTTCAACAGACTGTTCCAAGTTTTTGTGTGGGTTCTTAGTGCAGTCTTATGTGATTATTTTAAGGATTATGAATGCAGTTTTTTATGTTATTACTTTAAGTTTTCTTAGGGAATGTTTTAAGAGGATTTTGCTGCTGTATAGGGGGTTGTTTGGAGTGATTTGGTTACTGTTTTAGTGTGTTAAAGGGGCTGCTATATTTTTCGGTGATGTGTGGAGGCTTAGGGGGCTGCTATTTTCGGTTATGGAGTGGAGGAGATTTGTGAGGTTTATGGATATGCAGGGCTGATCGGTTTGTGAAGGTGCTTTTAATATAAAGGCTTTGGGTATTTTCTTTTCTCTTGTGATTTTTGTGAGTTGTGTGTATATTATGTGTATGAGCTAGGGAATGCATGTCTTGGTTAGCGGTTGTTTATATAGAGAAGGGCTAGGGCTTCACCTTGTCTCACAAGGAAGGATTTTGGCATTAAAATGAGGATTTGATTTGGTGTTGAGCAATGAAAGTCAAAGATTGAGGGGGGACAAATCTTGGCTAGAATAGGAAGTCAATATCTTTAATTTGTTATGATTGATTTTAATTAGGCATGACATCTTTTTAATTTAGTATGTGATTTGTTTAGTTAGGAAGTTAATATATTTGATTTATCTTAATTAGGTATGATTATATTTTATGTTTTATTTAATTGGTAAATGGTTTAAATATTTTATTTAATTCAATGTTTAATTTAATTAAATTGGGATGTGTTTTATGGGCTTTGGGGAGCTAATTGGGCTGGGGTGCGAGGCTAGCAGCAAAACCAGAAACACCGACGCCGTTCGAACGCCAATTCGAACGCTACACGAACGTCCGTAATCTGCCTGACGTTCGAACGAAGTAACGAACGCAGCACTAACGAAGACAGTGAGCTTGTGAAATGAACTTGATGACGTACTTATTTCGAATTTCCCCTTTCGACCTCCGTTTCCCGCAATATCCTTAGCTAAAAAGGTAGTGCCTCCAACTGAGACTCATCATCGGGTTTCACATGCGAAAATGCAATGTCTATAGTCCCCCCACTTTGATGGGACTTGTGCAGTGTGTGACTTTGAACAATCCTATCAAAGTTATGCAATGCATTTTCACTTACCTGGCTCGGCTGCTGCCTCGAGCTGAGTTGGTGCTGCAGCGGACCTCGATCCTGGGACGCGTCCCGATAATTGCAACCGACAACGGGGGCACCTCAACCCTGGGCACCTCGACCCGGAACTACAACTGACAACGGGGGCACCTCGACCCTGGGCACCTCGACCCAACACCGCTGACTATAGGGACCTCGCCCTCGAACTGATGATGTAGTGGGTACCTCGACCCTGGGCACCTCGACCCGGAACTACAACTGACAACGGGGGCACCTCGACCCTAGGCACCTCGACCCAACACCGCTGACTATAGGGACATCGCCCTCGAACTGATGATATGGGCTTCGCCCCCAAGCTGATGTGGGCCTCGCCCCTTGGGACTCATCCCAAAAACTGAAATTGCGCTGACGCTGCTTGGCTCATTTCTGCCGCTTTCTCATTTCTTCGAACCTGCGAACACAAAACGAAAACAAACACGAAGAGAATGCAATGTTACGTGTATGCATGAATGATTTTCTTATTCCGTTGGGTTAGGTCTTCTGCTAATTCCCGTGGTGGCCGCTCGGTCTTCTCTCCCTCAGGCAAAGTATTGCTTCAATTTGTCTACGTTGATCGGCTCGGTGAACTTGTTTCCCTCCAAATCTGATAGCTTCACTGCTCCATTTCCCATTACCTTCTACACTATGTAAGGTCCTTCCCAGTTAGGCCTGAATTTTCCTCTCAGATCTGTCGTCGACGGCCTCGACTGCTTAAGTACCAATCACCCTTTCTGATCTTGGTGGGACGTACTTTCTTGTTGAATGCCCGGGCTAGTCTCTTCTGATACAACTGCATGTGATACAAAGACTTCGTTCTCCTCTCATCTAGCAGTGCTAACTGATCAAACCTCTGTGCGGCCCATTCTTGTTCCGGTAATTCTGCCTCTGCTAAAACCCTCTTAGACTGTACTTCCACTTCCACTGGTAACACTGCTTCCATTCCATAGACCAAAGAGTAAGGTGTGGCCCATGTTGCTGTTCTTACTGATGTTCTGTACCCCCACAAAGCATACGGCAATTTCTCGGCCCAATCTCTGCGATTTTCTGTCTTCTTGGCTAACATGTCTTTATAGTCTTGTTGGCTGCCTCAACTGCCCCATTTGCCTGCGGCCTGTACGGTGATGACTTGTGGTGGCCTATCCCATACCTCTGTAACATTGCATTCGTCTCTCCTTGAAACTGGACCCTGTTGTCTGTCACTACATGATGCGGCATACCATACCGACAAATGAGGTTCCGAGCTATAAACTTTGCCATCTGTTTTGCTGTAACATTACAGAATGATTCGGCTTCCACCCACTTCGAGAAGTAATCTACTGCCACTACTATGAAGCGATGCCCATTTGACGCATTCGGTCAAATTTCTCCAATCATATCAATTCCTCATGCTGAGAAAGGTCATGGCTCTGATAGCCCGTGTAACTCTGTGTGCGGTAAGTGATTCAAATTACCATGTGCTTGACAATCGTGACAGTGCTTTACCATCTTCGCGCAGTCTGTTTCCATGGTTGACCAATAAAAACCTTGTCTCACTATCTTGCGGGACAGATTCAACCCGTTCATGTGCGGACCACATACCTCGGCTTGTATTTCTTCCATTACATGCTGAGCTTCTTCTTTTCTCAAACACTTCAACTGGATACCGTTTCCCTGCCTCTTGTACAGTTCCCCTTGATATCCTGAAGCTCTCACAAAACATTCCATCAGTTTCAGGCCCTTTTTCTTGACCTTTGGCTTTTCTTCATCAGACTTATACCCCAAACCTTTCCGAGTGGTCTGTCCTCTGAAATCTGGCAACTTTGAACCTTCACCCGGTTCAAACTTCATTTTCTCATGATCCTGGCCACCCTAGGATCCACCCATTCCTCAAAAGTAGCTGACACCTGAAACATTGTGAAAGTTTGTATCTCCAAGGCAGCCCGACATTATCTACCTCAGCCCGGATAGTAACAACTTCTCCCTCATACGGGAACTTGATCATCTGATGCAAAGTGGAAGGCACGCCCCCAAGTTTGTGAAACCAAGGCCTTCCCAACAATAAGGCAAAAGTGGCTGGGATGTCCAGCACTGTAAACTCAACTTCATCTTCAATAGGGCCTACCTTGACCATAGCCACAAAAGTACCTTCAAATCCCCTTTTACTGTCATCATAAGCCTTAATAGTCATACTGGAGAGGTCCAAGTCTGTTGCTTTCATACCCAATCTTGCCAGAATTTTCAACGGGCACACATTGATGGACGAACCGTCATCCACCATCACACATGAAGTTTTCTTGCCCCTCACTTCGGCCCTGATAAATAGAGGCCTATTATGATTTCTCCCTTCCGGCGGGAGTTCATCCTCAGAAAAAGATATCTGCAAAGCTTCTTTCTGAACTGACCCAACAAACATTGCAGGGTTGGCGTCTTCCGGTACCACAATTTTGCTCAAGGCCTCAACCATGGCCTGCCTATGCTCTCGAGAAGCACATAACAGTTCCCAGATACTCACTTGTGCTCTAGTCTTCCTCAATTGCTTTAACACTATATCCCCCTCAGTATTTTCTGCAGTCTCAACCACTTCCCTACCATCTGTCAAAACTTCCTTACCCTTTTCTGCCATATCGTTGTAAAAGCGACCGCTACGCGTCATTCCCCTTACTTCTTCTTCATCACTGCTAGAGAAATCAAGCCAAAAGCTTTTCCCCTACTCTGTCTCATCTTCACTAGTACTATCCCAGATTCCAAGGCAAAAGGCTTGAGGGTGGAAGGATTTTAGGACAAGGTCTTCTGGGAGGCCAGAATTGATCATATAGGCTGGTGGTGGTACGGCGCGGTAATTGGGTAAGGGGTTTCTGTGTGTGTCAGGTTGTTCTGTTTCTGGGTCAGGTATTTTCTTGGAGTCTATCAGGTATTGGATTTCATGGCGGAGTCGGGCGCAATTGTCAGTGTCATGGCCATTTTGTTGGTGAAAGTGACAGTAAAGGTTTAGGTTATAATGTGATGGTAGGGGATTGGGTAATGGTTTGGCTTCCAAGGGTTTTAAGAGTCCTTGCCTCTTCAGTTTCTCTAGCACCTTGGACAGAGGCCTTCCTAAGTTGGAAAACTGCCGGTTCCGGATAGCGGCAATCTCAGCAGAAACGGGCTTTGCTCCCGATGTTCCCCCAATGGGCCTCCTGTTCAGACCATAGAATTTTCTATTCTTGGCCTCTTAATCCTCAATATCCATGACAGTTTCCCTCAACTGCCGAAAGTCTACAATCATGGAGGTCATCCTCCTCAACTTGCTGTAAATTGAGGGCTTGGTGCCCTTGATAATCATCTTAATCTGATCCTTTTCCGAAGGCCTAGTCTGCATCTTTAATAACTGACCCCTCCACCGGTCCACATACTCCTTAAAACTCTCATCCGCTTTCTGCTTAACATTCTCCAGATCGCGGAGTGACAGATCGATCTCTAGGTCAGTGACATACTGCTTCAGGAAAGCATCAGCCAACTCCCTCCAATCTTCCTTCACTTTCTTCTCCAAACTGTGGTACCACACCACGGGAGCTCCCTCGAGCGACATTCCAAACATTTTCTGCACTTGGCGCTGAGACAGGCCAACTGAACTCATGACTGATACAAACTGTCGGAGATGCACCATTGGATCCCCATTCCCGTTAAACTTAGCCATATCAAGCATCTTGAACTGTGCCGGCAACTGTTCCTCGAAAGTCAGTGTGTCATAATCCAGCAGATCCTCATTCTTACCCCTCATCTTGCGGGTAACTGACTCAACCTGATCCCGAAGTTTCTGTAACTCTGCCTGAGACCCAGATACTCTGCCTGCTGCATACTCTGCCATATCATCATCAAAAGCGGGGTTATCATCCCCCAATCTGTTCGGAGATTCCTCTTGCCTCACATCCCCAGAATTAACCCCGGCACGAGACCCAGCTATACCAGCCATAGCAGTAGTCAAAGCTTGCAACTGTTCAGTGACCTTGGCGAGACCGTTCTCTAACTGATCCATACGGGACACCTCATTATCGGATTCACTCATACTTGTTCTTTTAGTGAGTCTTGTCCTTTCTCTAACCCAAACGGTATCTATGATGTCTTTTTGAGACATAGATGGTGTTAACATGATATATGTATGTATGAGGTGCATGAGATGCATGTAACATATATAACATACTAAATCAATTATAACTCTCAAACAAATCGGCCCGTTATCATTTTAGAATCTTTCGGGCTAATTGTCATAGGAGTGAACCCATCCCAGTTTAAATGGCCTAATGAGTTCACATCTCATGACAAAGTGCCCGACTAAACCCAAATGGTAACGTTCCGAACACAATCACAAAGTGGCCCATCAATCACTTAGAAGCCTTTGGCCCAATAGTCATGAAATACGTTCTTGTCCCAGTTTAAATGGCTCAACAAGCCCATATCCCATGACAAATGGTCCAAATGGATCCAAACGACAATGTTCCCAAACAAAAGCATAGAAGAAAGATGATGCAAACATGACATAATAATTTCTACATAATGGCCTATCAACATTTCAGAAGCTTTTGGCCTAATAGTCATAAGGTGCGAACTTGCCCCAGTTTAAATGGCCCAGCAAGCCCGCATTTCTGACAATAGTCCAACTGCATCCAAATGAGGATGGTCCACAAGCACATATTCAAGGAAATAATTGTTACTTTAGCCAACCCGGTCTATGGGTGGGTTAGCAAGAGTATAGACAAATGCTCTCACCGACGAAGGATGGCCCACAACTAGGTCTCCCCACTCAAGGGTTCGAGCAACCAAGTGAGCGCACCCTTTTTTATACACTAAGGTACGTGCCAATGAGCTATGGTGTGTGACGGACTGTCAAATGGATTTCTCATTGTAGATTCCCCAGAGGGAAGGTGGAGCGAGGCTCACTTAAATACCCAAGCCTCTTAGGCTCTTATCGCTTGGTGTCAGGAATAAACAACGAGTCCTCCAAATTAGTCCATCACGATAGGCTACGAGTAGATGGCTATCTAGGTGCCTTCACAGCTTTTCCTTCTAGAAATGTAGTGAATGAAGGAAGACACCAAACCATTACCTAGCCTCAAAATGCCTTTGATTAAACCCTCACTTTATCCACTATAGACACGGTCAATTAAAACATAAATCCAAACATCACAAGACAATATTTCGGGTCCGATTCTCTATCCCTAGTGGAGTCGCCAGACTGTGGGAACACAGAAACTGGGCGACGCATGCTGTCCCGGGCTCGCGGCCCGGTCGGGAGTACGGAGTAGCCACGGGGGACTAAACCGGAGAATAATGGAGTCGCCATCCGGTGTGAGCCGGGAAAATGAGATTTAAGGCCGCACTCACCCCTCGCAAGGGAAGACCTCAAACCGTTGGGTTCGGAATGGTCCCTTACTTATGCCACTTGTAATGAAAGGATTTATATGATAATTTAATCAGGCTTAAGTAATACTTATTTCTAATAATATCATGCTTCTAAATCCACATACGTACATCAACAAGTTCATCTAAATTTATATGTAACACATATTCGAATTTGCATACAGCCTATTTGCATGTAATCTATGTCTCAATTTGCATACATAAGGTTTATCATACGACAAGCATACAAGTTAATGAACGCATTGATGGACACAGAAGCGCAAACAAATAGCATTCTTACTAGCATGCATATTAAGAAAAGATATTTAAGCGCATAACAGAAATAGACAACTAGAGAGGTAATACAAATGCATAACGTAAAAAGGGGAACTATGTGCTAAGATGGACATGTCGTAATGTGATACAAGAGGATCTGTTTACCGTGGGCGTTCGTGCAGCGTTCGTAGACGCGTTCGAATGGTAAAGAGAAGGTTCTCGTTCGAGTAGCGTTCGTAAACGTGTTCGAACGGAAATGAAACAGAATGCTCACATTCGTATGGCGTTTGTGAACGAGTTCGAACAGAAATGAAACAAAATACTCACGTTTGTATGGCATTCGTTAACGCGTTCGAACAGAAATGAAACAAATGCTCACGTTCGTATGGCGTTCGTGAACGCGTTCGAACAGAGATGAGACCTGATGCATGATAAGGCAAAAATGCATGCGCGTTCGAGTTGCGCTCGTAAACGCGTTCGAACGGGAGCAGACCTGATGCATGAAATGGGACGCAATACATAAATGGCAAATAGTACAATGCGAGGAGCGGTGAAGCATCGTGGTAAAGGATTTTAACCTCTTCAATTAGAGGACCTCTCATCGCACTTACTAAGCCCATGCGCTCGATCGCATCATGCGTACAAACATAAAGACAATCATATCAAACTAAGTATGCCCGATTGAACACATCTTACATCCAACCAACCAACACATCAACCGGCGCGGCAAAGCATCGTGGTAAAGGGCTTTAACCCCTCCCCATAGGGGATCTTTCATTCCACTTACTAAGCCCATGCGCTTGATTGAACCATGCATAAAAAGATAAAGACAATCATATCAAACTAAGTATGCCCGATTGAACACATCTTACATCCAACCGAACACATATCAACCGGCGCAGTAAATCATCGTGGTAAAGGGCTTTAACCGCTCCCCATAGGGGATATTTCATTCCACTTAATAAGCCCATGCGCTCGATTGAATCATGCATAAATAAGCAACATAAGAATTCAAGTGACGAAAAATAAATAAACCAAAGCAACACAAAACAAAAGAGGGTGCCGTTTACTCAAGCGGTACGTGGAGTTGTGTCCCGAGTACAGATCATATTACCGTCCATTCAGAATCGGCTATGAAATTTATGTCCGGGTTTCCATCCGATATACCGCGAGAGTTGACACATCTCTCATTTTATTCCACAGCCACAACATACAACATCTCATAATTCATGCATATTTATCTACTCAAGGCCACAACATGCATTTCAACATGACAATCACGCAAGCAATATTTAAGAAATAGTACAAAAAAAGCGAGTGTGAAAGATACCCTCAGGTCTAACATTTTTGCCAACTTTCAGGCTTGCGCTTCACGGACGTCGGAAGGGTACAACTTCTCAACTTCTCTGGTTCACTAGTTTAGCGTCCTAGCTCACTGCTTTGCTGTTTTGCTTGCGGTTTGAACTCGGTTCTGCTACTGTTTGGCCTCTGTTTTGCTGCTCACTATTCAGGTCACCTGTTTTGACATTTCAACGGACTGTTCCAAGTTTTTGTGTGGGTTCTTAGTGCAGTCTTATGTGATTATTTTAAGGATTATGAATGCAGTTTTTTATGTTATAACTTTAAGTTTTCTTAGGGAATGTTTTAAGAGGATTTTGCTGCTGTATAGGGGGTGGTTTGGGCGTGATTTGGTTACTGTTTTAGTGTTAAAGGGGCTGCTATATTTTTCGGTGATGTGTGGAGGCTTAGGGGGCTGCTATTTTCGGTTATGGAGTGGAGGAGATTTGTGAGGTTTATGGATGTGTAGGGCTGATCGGTTTGTGAAGGTGCTTTTAATGTGAAGGCTTGGGGTTATTTTCTTTTCTCTTGTGATTTTTGTGAGTTGTGTGTATATATGTGTATGAGCTAGGGGAGTGCATGTCTTGGTTAGCGGTTGTTTATATAGAGAAGGGCTAGGGCTTCACCTTGTCTCACAAGGAAGGGATTTTGGCATTAAAATGAGGATTTGATTTGGTGTTGAGCAAGTAAAGTCAAAGATTGATGGGGGACAAATCTTGGCTAGAATAGGAAGTCAATATCTTTAATTTGTTATGATTGATTTTAATTAGGCATGGCATCTTTTTAATTTAGTATATGATTTGTTTAGTTAGAAGTTAATATATTTGATTATCTTAATTAGGTATGATTATATTTTATGTTTTATTTAATTGGTAAATGGTTTAAATATTTTATTTAATTCAATTTTTTAATTTAATTAAATTGGGATGTGTTTTATGGGCTTTGGGGAGCTAATTGGGCTGGGGTGCGAGGCTAGCAGTAAAACCAGAAACACTGACGCCGTTCGAACGCCAATTCGAACGCTACACGAACGTCCGCAATCTGCCTGACGTTCGAACGAAGTAACGAACGCAGCACTAACGAAGACAGTGAGCTTGTGAAATGAACTTGATGACGTACTTATTTCGAATTTCCCATTCCGACCTCCGTTTCCCGCAATATCCTTAGCTAAAAAGGTAGTGCCTCCAACTAGACCTGGCCACCGGTTCGGAACCGAACCGAACCGGTCGGTTCCCGCTCCACGAGTGTGGAACCGGAACCGAACCGGTTATTCCGGTCGGTTCCGGTTCCACACTTAAGTGGAACCGGAACCGTAAACCGAACCGGAACCGAACCGGTCGGTTCCGGTTCGGTTTACGGTTCCCCTTCCGGTTTTTTTTTTTTTTTTTTTTTAATAATAATTTTTAAAAATAGAAAAAATTCTATAATCGTAATGTTTTTTCATACTATCACATCATTTTTATAGAATCTTTTTTTTATAAAATTCTTTTAACATATAATTTTTTTTTATAGCCAACTCTTGGCTAATGTTTTCTTTATATAAGCGATGTGAGATATTTGTTACTTGGCTATTGTGTCCCACATGCTTATATAAAGAAGTCAATAACCAAGAGTTGGTTATAAAAGGATATGGACATTCATGTTTTAGTATTGCAATTTTTAAACCTCATTAAGTCATAATTATTAATAAAAAAAATTGAGATTTACTTGAGGAACCTTAACGTTCCCAAAAAATTATATATTTTTTTTTACTTCCGGTCCAACCGGAACCGTACGGTTCCGGTTGGAACCGTTAGAAAACCGCTGGAACCGAGGTTCCAGCGGTTTCCAACCGTTCGGTCAGGGTAAGAACCTAACCGAACCGGTCAGGTTCCGGTTCGGTTCCGGAACCGGAACCGGAACCGGTTGGAACCGGAACCTTGCCGGGTCTACCTCCAACTGAGACTCATCATCGGGTTTCACATGCGGAAATGCAATGTCTACAGTTCAACCTCCATTCGACCCACTTCTTCACTCTTCTTCTACGTCTCTTCAACTCCAGCCGCCTCCTCGGCATCAATGATTTCTTTACCAACCTCCTTGAAGTCGACTTCTTCACCATTCACTTCCACATCACCTTCGTTGGAGGAAGAAAGCCCTGCAATTAGTCGGTCATATTCTCGAATCCATTTCTGTGGTTCCCATGCGACGATTTTTCCTTCAAGGAAATCCTTCATTAGATTACTCATTTCTTTCATCATGGATTCGAGAGCAATCCCTTCAATCTGCTCGACCAATTCTCCATTTTCCTTCATCACATTGTCGAGCGCATCTTTATAACCTTCAATTGTAACTTCAGAAGTTTCCCTCTCCATCCTGATAGTAGCCTTCACCTCATTTAACTCCTTCTTCATCTCTTTATTCTCATTTTCAAACGTTGATTTCAATTCTACCATCTCTTTTTTCATCACCGCAACCGACTTCTCCATCTCCCTCTGCTTCCTCTGGTTCGACTCGACATATTGTTGCATATATAAGTTACACTCCATTGCCTGAGAAAAACATTAAGTTAGTCATCATTCGACAAAAGTTATAAAACACTTTTTTATTTACTTACTTGATAAGTTAGAGCCGCAACTTTCTTCATTGTTTCAACTGGACCAATGTTGGATAACCTTTGTTCATCCTCCTCCAACAAAAGCTTCTTAATGAAAGGGTTTAGGCTTGATGGGTCCGAGATAGCAGTCGACCCTGATGGAATCTTGACGATAATATTATCAATGTCCTCTTCAATTTCAACGGCTTTCCTTTTTGCTCATTTGATGACTATTTCAGTCGACTGATCCTTAATCTTGGGAGTTCCAGTCGACGCAGCTTGCTGTAGCTCAGGGACCTCAACCTCTGGTTCATTCACCTTAAGCTTCATAGCCTTCTTACGACTCTTCAACTCGTCGATTGAAGATACCTTAACAGGTTCTGACATTATATCCACTGCGCATAAAATTTCCCTTGGAGTTAAAGGCTTTATAAATAATTCCTTTCCGTATAATGCTCGAATCGACCAAGTACAATAGATGACTTCCAATACGTGTTTACAAAGTGCCAAAGGGGTAGATATACCTTCTGATTCGAAGATTTCTTTCCACACTAAAGTTGCCCTTAATCTCATTTCTACCAAGACAATTCTCCAATCTCGTTGTTCGGCTGGAAGAGCAAGAAGAGCTTTAGTATTTGATATAATCTGAGGGGTTCTGTCGAACAATCTATTTCGAAACGGACCTGCAGAACAAGCAATCAAACTTGTTAGCTTCATATGACAATTACATTCATGAGATATCACAAGTAAAAAAGGATGATACTCACTAATTAAACTCCAATACTCTGAGATACGACCCATTCCAGCCGACCCAAACACACCCTCACCCCTCACAAAGAAATAATCTGACTGCCAATTTCCCCTATCATTTTTCGGAAGCCCCATTACTAATTATTCCTTCTTTCGACGAAGATACAAAGTATATATCCCTTTCTCAGTTAGATGCTCCTTTAGGTAGTACATGAACACTACATCATTCACCTAAAAAAACACTCATTGTTCAAAAGCCAAACATTCAATCGAAAACAAGATCCTCCAAGCGTTTGGCAACAACTGTGAATGAGCAATCCCGTAATGGTCCAAAACTTCCCAAGCTAGCCTCAGAATAGGGAATCTTAGCCTATCAGCAAACAATCGTACATAAAACCCAATCCATCCGGGGATTTTGTAATCAATTCTTTCAGTCGGCAAATGTACTTTCAATTCCATAGAATCAGGGAATCTATACTTACACCTAACTCCCCTCAGTGATCTTTCTATCATACGACTAACATGGTTCTTAGTTAGCAAGTTCGTTGGTTCATTAGTGCTAACTGTCCCACTCGACTCTCCCACTGTTGATAAAGTCCTAAGAGGTATTGCATCTACATGAGTTTCATGCGACAATACCGTAACTGGCCCAGCCTCTGAAAGCTGTTGACGCGACCAGTCCCGAAGAGATATATCTTTTTCACTCGACTCACTTGACGATACTTCTACATATTTGTCTATTTGAGCTCCTAAGCTCTCAAGGGATTCTCCATTCGACATCTTTCACTCGACAAACATACAAACAAATAATTTCTTGAAAATAAGTTTCCTAAGGATCAACTCCCCTACTCAATTCTCCAAACACAATTCCACCAAACAACACACGATTCAAAAGATCAAACAACCTAATTTGGCTAAGAACAGTTTGAAGCTACTCTATGAACATTCAAAGTAAAAGAAGAACACGAAGAAAGTTTTGAAGAATACCTTGGAGCCTTGAAGCTTTTCTCCCAACTCGTAGATCTTTGTGAATGAAGCAAATGGACCTATGATGTCTCTCTTATACTACATTTTGGCGCTTAGTTTTCCCGCCAAAAGGATGCTTCGTTATTCGTATTAGGTTTTACTCCATTTAATGACACGTGGAAGATCTAGAATCCTTCAATAAGGTATCGTCGAATGGAAAAAAGAATTACAACCAGGCTCATTATAATTAGATGTTTCTCACTCGCCACAACATCAAGAAAGTGCTTTTCACCAGTGTCTTCCCATTTGACACGACAACATCGGAAATCTAAATACATGTTATGCTGTCGTTCGACACTACATCAAGTGAAAGGTTGATATCAATGGTGCTATCACTCGATTCGATATTTAAGCAACCCTTGATAAAAGTTGCGTAATCATTCGACACAACGTCAATCGTAAGATCAATATCCTTGGAATATCGATTCGACACAACATCTATACAAGGATTGACACAAGATCTACTTGCCATTCGACATAATGTCTAATGAAATACACTAAATGGAGATTGCATTCAACTCAACAACAATTTCATACCAAACATTCGACACGAAATCAATAGAACAACGGAAATGAAGCAATTATTTTTCGACTCGACACTCATGTCAAGTCAAATTGAAGACCTGGACTTCCTCAGTCCAAGACGACATATGTCGTATGGAATGATACTCTTGAAACTTCATCTGTTTCAGTCGACTGGGGACGACCCCCATAGACTCACGTCAAGTCGTTTGAAGATATGAACCTCCTACGGTTCATACGACAATATCGAATGAATGATACTCCTGAACCATCATCTGGTTCAGTCGACCGGGGACATCCCCCGCGACTCATGTCGAGTCAAGTTGAAGACTTGGACTTTCATAGTCCAGACGACGCATGTCGTTTGTAATGATACTCCTGAAACTTCATCTGTTTTAATCGACTGGGGACATCCCCCATAGACTCACGTCGAGTCATTTGAAGATATAAACCTCCTATGATTCATAAGACGATTGTCGAATGAATGATAATCCTGAAACTTCATCTGTTTCAGTCGACTGGGGACGACCCCTAAAGACTCACGTCAAGTCGTTTGAAGATATGAACCTCCTACGGTTTATACGACAATGTCGAATGAATGATACTCCTAAACCATCATCTGGTTCAGTCGACCGGGGACATCCCCCGTGACTCATGTCGAGTCAAGTTGAAGACTTGGACTTTCATAGTCCAGACGACGCATGTCATTTGTAATGATACTCCTGAAACTTCATCTGTTTCAGTCGACTGGGGACATCCCCCATAGACTCACGTCGAGTCATTTGAAGATATGAACCTCCCACGGTTCATACGACGATTGTCGAATGAATGATAATCCTGAAACTTCATCTGTTTCAGTCGACTGGTGACGACCCCCATAGACTCACATCGAGTCGTTTGAAGATATGAACTTCCTACAGTTCATACGACAATGTCGAATGAATGATACACCTGAACCATCATCTGGTTCAGTCGACCGGGGACATCCCCCGTGATTCATGTCGAGTCAAGTTGAAAACTTGGACTTTCATAGTCTAGACGACACATGTCATTTGAAATGAACTCTTGAACCTTCATCTGATTCAGTCGACTGTGGACATCCCCATAAGACTCACGTCGAGTCGTTTGAAGATATGAACCTCCTACGGTTCATACGACAATATCGAATGAAATTACTCATGAACTTTTATATGGTTTAATCGATCAGGAACATCTCTTATAGACTCTTGTCGAGTCAAATAGAAGACATGGACTACTCTCGGTCCAGACGACTCAAGTAATGTGCTCCTAAGTCTTCCTTAAGTTCAGTCTACCAGTGAACTTATATGGAATTATGTCGAATCAAGTTCCTCAAACATGAACCGTATAAGAGACTTTGGCAACCATGTTGAACCATATATTGACACAGACGACAGAAGCTAATGCTTACAGCCATGCATTCTTGGCACATGCTCTTACATTTTGTTTCATACGACATATATATAGAAATACTTTCTAAATCAAAAGAATTTTTGACTTAGAGAGTATGAGACAAATTTTACGGGCCAAAATTGGGCCGATGGAAAAACCGTCTTTTCACCTCAAACCCAACAGTATGCAAGGCCTGAAAGTAAAGACCAAGCCCAAAGAATTCAGTATTATTGGATTACAATTAAGCCAGAAGATTAAGGACAAAATCTCTTAATTATATCAACCACATTTCCCCACTTTGCCTAACACAAGGCATATTCTCACATGCTCAAACTTTTTATCAAGTGTCTGGGCGCGTTGTGGGACTTATGCCAGCTGCCAAATATGATCTTTTTCATCTATAAATAGCAACTCAATTCAAGACACAAGGCATTCAAGCTTCTCCACTCTCATACAAGCCTCTATTCTCTGACTCAAGCTCTCAGAATTTCTCATTCCCTAAACACTTGTCACCGCCCTCACGGCCACCCAAAGAAAGATAAGGTAATAACAAGCCTTGCTTTCACATTTTACTTGTTTACTGCTCATTTCATACTACTGACTTGAGCGTCGGAGTGCAACCGGCACCCACCACACCGGTGGGTAGTCTACTTCCGCTCACTCTACCTTTATTTTGCAGGATCGCTAATGCCCCCAACTTACAAATTCTGATTGTGGACCTCGGCCAAAAGTCAGCATCCACAACGCTAAGTTCCATTTGCGTCGAAAGTTTGACTTTTGGCGTCGATTAGTTTCGACGCTAAAGGACATAATTTTTTGTAGTGTTATTACAAATGCACTTCGAACGCGACAAAATAAAACTATTGAATGAGCTGACAAACACACTTCAGATGATGATATCATGACGTCATCTAAATAACCCGAAAACTTCCTAATCCATCGCAACTTATTTGAACATGATTTGATAAGTCTAAAAACCCGACAACTTGTAAGTAGAGATTTTGAAACTCTTTTTAAACTTCCATGGTGGCTATGGGTTTACATGATCACTCATATCAATGAACTCAATTGGGATATCTTTTCTAATTATCTAGAGTGACGAATCTTTTATTAATCCCTCACAATCTTCACATGCTTCTCATATTATCCAATTGATCATTACCCTATATACAACTCATCCTTCGACAACAGATGTAGTGCCAAATCATATACAATCCACAAATAAGATACAACGAAAATATCAAGTGTAAGGATCAATCATATCATCCTTCCAAAGAGAACTTCCATAGATACGTAGATAACACTCCATATTAATTCTCTTGTGAACCAGTTCTCGATGTATTTGTTCTCTAACAACCATCCATATGTTAGATTAAGCGAGCACTTTCAGTAGCAGCCCATGATATCGGTTACTTCGCTTCAACTAATACAACAATAAGAACATATGTCAGTCTAAATTGGATACATCAACATCCTAATATTGATAATTTTATGAATTGTGAACAAATAAGAATAACTAAATCTCATATACCAATAAAATTATATTTTCTCACCGTTATTCTAAGGATTTTATCGTATAAGAAGTCTAAATATAGGACATGTAATTATAAATAAATATGCCAATTTTATAAGTTAGTGCAATAATGTGATTTTACATGTATATTCAATTAGGTTTAGAGCATACCACTAACACTGTTAACATGGCAAGCTCTCCAGTAGTAAGTAAACTCATAACTAAGTTAACAATCTATTATCTCGTAACTTAGTAAAAGACATGGTGTAAGATATATCAAATTATCAAATATCAATCTGCATCTCTTATAACACCAAGCAAAGAGCCACTCCACATGTCGAAAATAACTAATTATGAATTTTTATAGTACCATAGAACTTAATTTGGAGAGCTTGTAGAAGCACAATCATGAGAGATGAAAAAGACAAAGGGAAGATGTGAAATTAATTAATAGAAAAAGTTCTTTGTAATAAGGAATAAAATGAACTTATACATACAAAATTAACCTTAGTTATGCAAACAAACGGCCACATAGAGCTAACTAGAAAGCAGCATAAAAATACTACACATATATCCTTAGCAAGATCATAAAAAAAAAAAAAAAATCATTTAATTGTAAAAAAAGTAGAAGAGACTACATAAGGAAAAAAAAAAAACCTCTTTATTATTGGATCTTACGAGAGTCTTGTGTTATGGATACGACCTTTCAATGGCTAGAAGATCGAAAAAGATCTTTGATGTGTTTGGCTGATGATTCCCGAGGCTTCGGTCCTAGCCGAAGCTCAAGGTCTAAGTACTGATCAATATGTGATGATGAACTCTCACCCAACTGCTGCTTCATTATCTTCTCTTCTTTGCTTTTAGGGGTGTTAATTTTCTCTTCACTAGATTCTAACATGACTCCACTTTTGTCTTCAGAAGCTTCATCAACTAGATCTCCCTTTGCATTAATGTCCAAAGAAAGAAGATTCTCCTCAGAAAATTGCCTAATTAGTTTGGCCCTATCCTTCCTGTGAATGTTCATATGACCTCCTAGGGCTTGTGCGTTTGAGAACCCTCTCTTGCAGAAGCTACAAGTGTAAGACTTAACATGGCCTAAACCTGAAGCTGAACCCTCCAAATCATCAGAGCTCCATAATATTTGGCTAGATTTTTCAATGCTTGATGCTTGGGATTTTGTTGTTTCCATTAATTTCAAGTTTTTTTTTAAAAAAAGAAATTTTGAAGAGGAGATAGAGGTTGAGAAAATGGGAAAGTAGAGATGGTGAACTTGTCGGTTGATATATTAGGCCTGCTTTGGTTTCTAGTAACATTATATGTATATGCATGATATAATAAAGAAACATTTATGCACCTTTTGATTATTAAACTGTACTGAACTAAGCGATATCCTTTTAATAATAATACATTAATTGTTGTAACAAGTCACGGTGGCAGGCAAAGCAATGACATTTTGCTTATCCTTTTGATTATTAGAGCAGGCATTTTCGCATATTATTGGCTAGAAGTTCTCTGTTCAGAGAATTGGTTGATAGACTGGATCAAAAGTTATGGGCATAGCAACTCTTGAATTTGAACAGTTCTAAATGTAGTAAATTGTTGATGGGGATTTCTGCGGCTAAGTCTTTTGCACAGTTCGGTAAGGGTAGAGAGGGAAATTCACCTCAACCGGAGGACCAGGGGTCAGAGGATGTGTATTGTTCCAGTTTCTTGAGCATGACCGGCCAGAGGATGTAGCACGACACGGTTTCAGAGACCGACCACATCAGACCCATGGCCGACCACTTTGGGACGTAGGCCCGGTTCGGTTCTATCCCGCCCCCTTGGGCAGGTTGGTGAGCTCGGGTATTCCGGCTCAGGGCGGAAACAATTTGGAAGATCGGCAAGTTACTTGGCCGACCTCTTGAAGACCGACAGAAGATCAGAAGGGTTGGATTTTTCCTTTCGACACGTGTCATTTCCCAAAGACACTTTACAGGCTGTCACCATTATTGTTGCGTGTGGTAGCAGAGAAGATAAAGTGATGTGACAGACCGTCAGACGGCAGATTTGCTTTCGGTGAGGCAGACCTGAGGCAGAGAACCCGTCAATCAATCGGAGACCGCGCGAGAAACGTCATAATTTGGAGGAACATTGTTACACTTTCTTAGTATATAAAGCGAGGGTAGTCTCATTTGTATAGGTTGGTTTTTTCATATAGCAAACTTGTGTCAAATAGAAAGAATACCACTTGTAAAAACTCTTTCAACTGCTCGGCCACATTCAGACCTTGCTCAAAATAGGTCGGTCGAGCCGGTTTTGGCAATAAAAACAACCTCCACCGTTTTGTGCCCGTGGATGTAGGCTGGATTCGCTCCGCCGAACCACGTTAAAACTCTCTTGTCAATCTGTGTGTTTTTATCACCTTTTACTAAATTTGCCTTTGGTCTCCCTATAACCAAACAAATTAAAGGTTGAATGATGATTGTCCCGGAAGCACTATCCCGATATATTGCCCCTGAGACGAAAATCAGCCGTCAACATAAATATTTAAATATAGATTCGACGTGTTTCAGATATCCATAGCTCACCATTTTAATTTATTTCGGAGATTCAATAGACTTATGATTCATTGTAGAAT
The DNA here is from genome assembly GCA_019454045.1 of Zanthoxylum bungeanum. Lineage (NCBI taxonomy): Eukaryota > Viridiplantae > Streptophyta > Magnoliopsida > Sapindales > Rutaceae > Zanthoxylum > Zanthoxylum bungeanum. The sequence continues at coordinate 218,488 of SKCR01036744.1, forward strand.
AATTAAAAAAAAAACTTGATGTTCACCAAGAACTTATGAGCTAATTATTGTTGATGGCAGGAACGGCCCTGTATTATCCTGAATTTTGAGGGTAATAAGTAAGTTCTTAAAATAAGATTACTAGCGATAAAAAATAAAAAATATAGAAATCATATTATACACTTAAAAATTGATTATTATTATTATTATTATTATTAATTTTAACTCAAATTTTAAAGCATCAGTCAACAGTTTGCATGGAGTCTCCCACGGCTGCCTCTGATTAATCGGGCACTTTATGCAGTACAATGCTTTGGTGGGTAGAAAAAAGCCAAAGAAACACACTGACTGTGTCAAGGCTGAAGGTCAAGTGGAACATTTTGAACAATATTTGTTCTTAGAACAAAGACATAAATACAAAAAGGTCAAAGTATTGTTTTGGTGTTTGTTTTCATCAACTGTTTTTTAATCTTCTCATGATGATGGATTTTTCTTCAGCAAAATTGAATAGTTCTAAAAAGATGGGTTAGTTTTGATCGAGCAATTTTGACTTCGCAAACTCCTAGTTTTTGTCATAGTTTTAAAAACAGGAACAGATCCAGCGGTTGAATCGGTAATTGATTGTGAATTCGGTCCGGATAAATCTAAAAAATTAATAGTAAAAATATCGGTCAAAATTAACAAAATCGGTAAATTGAACTGACCAATTCACAATTGTTGACGGCTGATTTTGGTCTCAGGGCAATATGAGAATATTACTCCCGAGACGATCCTCCCTCAATAGTGAATTTGTTTGGTTATGGGGGACCAAAAGCAAACTTAACAAAAGACAGATAAATACGCTAATCGACAAAGAGATTTAACGTGGTTCGGCTGGCTAGATCCAACCTACGTCCACGGGCACAGAACGAGTGATATTTTTATTATTGAGATATGCTTCTCTGATATCTCTTGTGTTTACAAGTCTGATCGTAATGATCTTCCTCTTCCTTCCGATGCCAACTCTCAATGCTCTCAACTTGTTTTCCTTATGCACACTCTACCATTCTATTTATAATAGTGTAGAAATCAGATTCCTTCTCCTACAAGAATTTCCTAGTTGAAACAATTTCATTTTCCCATAATAATTCCTAATCAAAACTATTTCATTTTCCCATAAGGATTCCTAATCAGATATTCCTTTATTTCTTTTATCCTTTTAGGATACTGACTCATCAGTTCTCTTTATGAAAATATGATAACTTATTATCTTATCTTATCTTGTATGGATAGAATGCCTTATCTTCCCGAACATGTCTTGCCCTATGCTCGGTTTTCACGAGGTCGGTCATAATGGTCCTTTGAATCGGGAATGCTGCTACCGATTTGATAATGCTCGGTCATTCGAACCAAAGTGGTCGGTCACCTATCATCAAGTGCTCGGTCTCTACCTGTTGTGGTCGGGTCGGCATTAATGATCTTGACCGAGAAGTGAATTACCTTTTTTACCCCTGTCGTTCTGCTTAAATAACATAGTGCCTGAATACACCATCAACATCTGTCCCATAGTTCTCGGTTCCAACGAGTATGCAAGTTGGTGCCGGGAACTATATAAAGATGGTGTGCTGATCGCCTCGTTGGTGGTCCCTCCAGAAATCACAGAGAAATTTCCTTCGCCAGCAACTAAGTCTTCAGTTTCTATCTTCATATCCTCGGTTATTGGAGATGTTGACCCTATTCAGAATTATTCTCCACCTCAAAGCAAATTGCTTACTTGGGTCGTCCCACCAGGATATGAAGTTCCTCTTGTTGTCCAAACTAAAAATGACTCCTCCTCTGTAATATCTGTACCAGAGATTTGGAGGTCCTGACCCCTGACTGATCCAATCTCGATTCTAAGGAGAAAATTTTGCCTCTGAGCTGACGATGATGTGCTCGGTGGCACGTGATCTTGTCTCGAGCTGTGAGAGATGCTCGGACCTGGGGGAATGTTACGTCCCCAGTCCGAAGGACTGACTCGGTGGGACACAACCTGACCCCGAATGAAGAGAGGCACTTGGACCTGGGGGAATGTTGCGTCCCCAGTCCGAAGGGCTGATTCGGTGGGACGTAACCCGACCCCGAATGAAGAGAGACACTTAGATCTGAGGGAATGTTACGTCCCCAGTCCGAAGGGCTGATTCGGTGGGACGTAACCCGGCCCCGAATGAAGAGAGGCACTTGGACCTAGGGGAATGTTACGTCCCCAGTCCGAATGGCTGACTCGGTGGGACGTACCCCGACCCCGAGCTGAGAAAGACACTTGGACCTGGGGGAATATTACGTCCCCAGTCCGAAGGGCTGACTCGGTGGGACGTACCCCGACCCCGAGCTGAGAAAGGCACTTGGACCTGGGGGAATGTTACGTCCCCAGTCCAAAGAGGTAGACTCGGTGGGACATAACCCGACCCCGAGTTGAGAGAAACACTTGGTCCTGAGGGGATTTCCCGACCCCGGTCCGGAGGGTTTGACTCGGTGGGACGTAACCCGACCCCGAGCTAAAAAAGACATTTGGATTTGGGGGAATGACGCCTCCCAAGTGCAAAAGTACTGACTTGGTGGGACGTAACCCGACCCCGAGCCAGTGGTACACAGAGGTCTCGGCGGAATGAAATCCAGCCCCGAGCCGAGTGACCAAGCGGCCTCAGCGGAACGAAATCTAGCCCCGAGCCGGACAACCGAGTGGCCTCGGCGGAATGAAATCCAGCCCCGAGCCGAGTAATCTTTGGGATTTGCATAGGAGGGAAGTTAATCAACCTATGCAGTCCTACCCAATCTGGCACGGGCGTCCCCTTTGCCAGACCGGCGAAAAAACAAAAACAAAACTTTGGAAAATAATATCAAAAAGGTGGGGGTGACTCAGCACTTGTCCCAAAAAAAAAACTTTTTACAAATGTGAACAACAGCACGGATGCCTCAAAACAGCGTCCTGTCCGAGGCCTCCAAAACACAATTCCGAATCTTTCATTTCAGTGTCCCGGCGAACCAAGATTTGGATCAAAGAACGTTTAAAATGGTAAGGGCACATACTCTATACGTCAGGTCACTGTGGAGCCTGTGTATTTGTGCGAGGGCTCCTCCTTACCGCGCTGGAGCAGGCACACGCCACAGGGGCACAACGCCTCCCCGTGCTGCGCCTCTCTTGGATCCAAATGATGAATGGATCAAAGAGTGTCCGGGATACTAAGGGCGCATTCCTCCTTAGGTCCGATATCACTGAAGCTAGCAATCGTCACGAGGGCATCATCACTCCCCGTGCTATGCTTTCTCAATGATCTATTACATCGGGTAAGTGAGGATCAAAGAGTGTTCGACACATTAAGGGTATATTCCTCCTTATGTTCGGTAACACTGGAGCAAGCAATCGCCACGAGGTATCATCCCTCCCCGTGCTATGCTTCTCACGGATCCTATGCATCGAATATGTCACTGAATATTCTGAGGACCCCGAGCTTGAGAGACATTTGGTTCTGGGGGAATGTTCCGTCCCCAGGCCAATAAGCATGACTCGGTGGGACGTAACCCGACCCCGAGCTGTAACAAACATCGATCTCGGCGGTACAAGAGCAGACCCGAGCCGGAAAGAGACATCGGTCTCGGCGGTACAAGAGCAGACCCGAGCCCTAAAACAAATATCAAAACCATTGTGTGAGCCATAACAAACAAGCATAATCAAATGTCAACCTAAGTCAGAAGAGGTTTTACTCACATTTTTAGGATCCGTTGCCTTTCTTGCAACTCTACAAGGGTCACTACAAGCAAGACTCTTCTTAATACATCATTTCTGCATCTCAGCATTCCACGCATCCGACCGGATGACTTCCGCTATCAACTTGGTCGACCTCAAAAACCGAATGGTCTATGTACACACTGAGATAGCCTTCTTTTACCAAGTCTTCCACCTGCTCCCGCAGGTCTCTGCACCCATTCGTGGCATGTCCCCTTACATTATGGTAGATATAGTATGCCCTACTATTTCCCTCATCAATCGGGAACCTCCTCAAATTAAGCTCGGCCAACAGACCTTTATCCTGAATTTCCCGAACTATCTGGTGAAATCCCTGACGATCGGTGATTTCCATCTTCTGCCATCGTCTTACTACGCGAGCTACTTTTTGTTGAGTTCCCCACAAACGGCGCCAACTGTTGACGGATGATTTTGGTCTCAGGGGCAATATGGGAATATCACTCCCGAGACTAATCCTCCCTCAATAGTGAATTTGTTTGGTTATGGGGGACCAAAAGCAAACTTAGCAAAAGACAGATAAATGCACCAATCAACAAGGAGATTTAACGTGGTTCGGCGGATCTTGGTCTGACCTACGTCCACGGGCACAAAACGGATGATACTTTTTATTACTGAGATATGCTTCTCTGATATCTCTTGTGTTTACAAGTCTGATCGTAATGACCATGATCTTCCCCTAAGTCTCAACTCTCCACCTTTAACTTTCTCAACTTGTTTTTTACAAGTTTGATGGTAATGAATTTGATGCCCTCTACACTCACTCTACCCTCCTATTTATAATAGTTGAAGGAATCAGATTCCTCTTTGTACAAGAATTCCCAATTGGAGATGGTTTCCTTTTCCTATCAGGATTCATAGTCAAAATTATTCCCTTTTCCCATAAGGATTCATAATTAAAACTACATTTACTTCCTTTATCCTATTAGGATATTAACTTATTACTTTACCCATGAAAGTAGGACAACTTATCCCTTTTCCGCAAGAATAGGGTGTCATCTTCTGGAGCATATCCCGTCATATAGTCGGTCTTGATATGGTCGTCTACAATGGTCCTTTGAATCGGGAATGCTACTATCGATCTCATAATGCTCGGTATTCCGAACCAAAGTGGTCGGTCACCTATCATCAAGTGCTCGGTCTCTACCTGTTGTGGTCGGGTCGGCATTAATGATCTAGATCAAGAAGGGAATTACCCTTTTACCCCTGTCGTGCTGCTTAAATACCATAATGCCCGAAAACACCATCAACATCTATCCCCTAGTTCTCGGTAACAACGAGTTTGTGAGTTGATGCCGGGAACTATAAAAAAGATGGTGTGCCGATGAATCCGTCGGTGGTCACTCCAGGAACCGCAAAGAAAAATGTTTTGGCTGCAAATCTGGTCATTCCTGCCACCTTCATGTGCTCAGTCAACGAGGATCCCGATATCTACCCATGGAGAAAATGCTTTGCCATTATGCTGATGACGATCCACTCGGTGGGAGGTAACCCGACCCCGATCTGAGAAGAACATTTGGCTCTGGGGGAATGTCACATCCCCAGTCTAAAGAAGCCGACTCGGTGGGACGTAACCCGACCCCGAGCTAAAAGAAAGACTTGGCTCTAGGGGAATGTTACATCCCCAGTCCAAAAAAGCCGATTCGGTGGGACGTAACCCGACCCCGAGCTAAAAGAAAGACTTGGCTATGGGGGAATGTTACATCCCCAGTCCAAAGAAGCCGACTCGGTGGGACGTAACCCGACCCCAAGCTGAAAGAAAGACTTGGCTCTGGGGGAATGTAACATCCCCAGTCCAAAAAAGCTGACTCGGTGGGACGTAACCCGACCCCAAGCTGAAAGAAAGACTTGGCTCTGGGGGAATGTAACATCACCAGTCCAAAAAAGCTGACTCGGTGGGACGTAACCCGACCCCGAGCTGAAAGAAAGACTTGGCTCTGGGGGAATGTAACATCCCCAGTCCAAAAAAGCTGACTCGGTGGGACGTAACCCGACCCCGAGCTGAAAGAAAGACTTTTCTCTGGGGGAATATTACATCCCCAGTCCAAAGAAGCCGACTTGGTGGGACGTAACCCGACCCCGAGCTCAATAAACCATAAGGCCTCGACGGAATAAAATCCAGCCCCGAGCCGAATAACCAAGCAGCCTCGGCGGAACGAAATCCACCCCGAGCCGAATAAACAAGCGGCCTCGGCGGAACGAAATACAGCCGCGAGCCGAATAACCAAGCGGCCTCGGCGGAACGAAATCCAGCCCCGAGCCGAATAAACAAGCGGCCTCGGCGGAACGAAATCCAGTCCCGAGCCGAATAACCAAGCGGCCTCGGCGGAACGAAATCCACCCCGAGCCGAATAAACAAGCGGCCTCGCGGAACGAAATCCAGTCCCGAGCCGAATAAACAAGCGGCCTCGGCGGAACGAAATCCAGCCCCGAGCCGAATAAACAAGCGGCCTCGGCGGAACGAAATCCAGCCCCGAGCCGAATAACCAAGCGGCCTCGGCGGAACGAAATCCAGCCCCGATCCGAAAAGAAACATCGGTCTCGGCGGTACAAGAGCAGACCTGAGCCAGAAAGAAACATCGATCTCGACGGTACAAGAGCAGACCCGAGTTGGAAAGAAACATCGATCTCGGCGGTACAAGAGCAGACCCGAGCCGGAATGAAACATCGGTCTCGGCGGTACAAGAGCAGACCCGAGCCGGAAAGAAACATCGGTATCGGCGGTACAAGAGCAGACCCGAGCCGGAAAGAGACATCGGTCTCGGCGGTACAAGAGCAGACCCGAGCCGGAAAAAGACATCGGTCTTGGCGGTACAAGAGCAGACCTGAGCCGGAAAGAAATATCGGTCTCGGCGGTACAAGAGCAGACCCAAGCCGTAAAACAAATATCAAAACCATTGTATAACAAACAAGCATAATCAAATGTCAACCTAAGATAGAAGATGTCTTACTCACATTTTTTGGATCCGTTGCCTTTCTTGCAACTCTACAATAGTCACTACAAGCAATGCTCTTCTTAATACATCATCTTTGCACCTCAGCATTCCACGCATCCGACCAGATGACTTCCGCCATCAACTTTGGTCGACCTCAAAAACCGAATGGTCTATGTACACACTGAGATAGCCTTATTTCACCAAGTCTTCCACCTGCTCCCGCAGGTCTCTGCACCCATTCGTGGCATGTCCCCTTACGTTATGGTAGATACAGTATGTCCTACTATTTTCCTCCTCAATCAGGAACCTCCTCAAATTAGGCTCGGCCAACAGACCTTTATCCTGGATTTCCCGAACTATCTGGTGAAATCCCTGACGATCGGTGATTTCCATCTTCTGCCATCGTCTTACTACGCGAGCTGCTTTTTGTTGAGTTCCCCACAGACGGCGCCAACTGTTGACGGCTGATTTTGGTCTAAGGGCAATATGGGAATATTACTCCCGAGACGATCCTCCCTTAATAGTGAATTTGTTTGGTTATGGGGGACCAAAAGCAAACTTAACAAAAGACAGATAAATACGCCAATCGACAAAGAGATTTAACGTGGTTCGGCTGGCTAGATCCAACCTACGTCCACGGGCACAGAACGAGTGATATTTTTATTATTGAGATATACTTCTCTGATATCTCTTGTGCAAGTCTGATCGTAATGATCTTCCTCTTCCTTCTGATGCCAACTCTCAATGCTCTCAACTTGTTTTCCTTATGCACACTCTACCATTCTATTTATAATAGTGTAGAAATCAGATTCCTTTTCCTACAAGAATTTCCTAGTTGAAACAATTTCCTTTTCCCATAAGGATTCCTAATCAAAACTATTCTATTTTCCCATAAGGATTCCTAATCAGATATTCCTTTATTTCTTTTATCCTTTTAGGATACTGACTCATCGGTTCTCTTTATGAAAATAGGATAACTTATTATCTTATCTTGTATGGATAGAATGCCTTATCTTCCCGAACATGTCTTGCCCTATGCTCGATTTTCACGAGGTCGGTCATAATGGTCATTTGAATCGGGAATGCTGCTACCGATTTGATAATGCTCGGTCATCCGAACCAAAGTGGTCGGTCACCTATCATCAAGTGCTCGGTCTCTACCTGTTGTGGTCGGGTCGGCATTAATGATCTTGACCGAGAAGTGAATTACCTTTTTTACCCCTGTCGTTCTACTTAAATAACATAGTGTCTGAAAACACCATCAACAACAATTTTTATTTTTATTTTAAAAAAAAACCAAAATTAATATTTAATTTTTATAATAATTTTTAATTAATTAAATTTATTTATGATGTCATCCGATTTTACCGCTTAAATCAGATCGGTTCAACCGATCGAATCAATGATCTATTTAATTTTTTATATCACCGATTCAGTTTGAAAAACATATTTTTGTACACTTCAAAGGGCATAATTCACATTTCACTAGGCCCAAATTCTATATCTTAACATGCTTCAAGAATCATTTTGACTTGCAGAAAATTATTATAATTCTTTTGTATTCGCTAATTGATAATTAAAATTTAAGCAAGTCAAAAGCGTGATTAATTAGATCATTAAACAATATTGACATGCATCGAATTAAGCTCATTGAAGAATGGATGGGTGGTCATATAAGTCAATACTGTGGCCAACTAAATTATTTCTTAACTTAAATATCTTAATTTAAATCATTATTTAACCTTAAGATGAGCTATGAATGAATTGACATTTGCTTATTTTTTTTTATTTAATATCTACGTTCAACATCACTTAATTAGCTTGCTTGAGCCTAATAGCTCCATGCATTTCATCCGAATAAGCATTGGCATGATGCCATGAGGTCACATAAGATAATGACACTTTAAAAGCCTAAATAGCTAATAGCAAGATATATCTGTTTGGAGATGTTAATCGATGCAATCCATTTAATAATCGTGTCAAAATATTTAAATATAAATACAATATGTTTAATCATAAATTTTATATTTAACACAATTATCCGATTAACATGATTACATGAATATTAATTTTGTCATAAATTGACTTGAGAGTTAGATTTTAGAATATAAATACGACATTATTAATAAATAAACGACATAAATATTAATAGTGTAATTTTATATTAACCAAAATAGAAAAAGTCCAGTCATATCTATATAACCGCCCATATATATGCCTGTCATGCAATGCCTCCATCACCGTCCAAATTGATGACTTAATGTTTACAGAAAAAAAAAAGTTTGATCATGCGGCCTCCGGTGGCAAAGGACGGTCCATTACATTGATATTGTAACCGACTATTTCATCATCTTTGTAAGAGTTTTAGCCACGTGGATAAAAGTTGTGCCGGACCAACCGGCAGTCAAATTTAATATATATATTTATATTTATAGAGAGTAAAAAAGTAGTGTTTTAATAAGGATAATTTATTGCTTAATTTAATTTCCATATAATCAAGCTAACGTTTTTGTTTGTCATGTACTCCAAAAGTCTTATAAAGGATTTAAGAAAAAGAAAATGTAAGACACAAGTCCAGGCATTGGACCTTCATTTTCCCTCAAACTCACACATTCATAAATCTCTATAGAGATTCAAACGCAACACCCAACTCAAATTAAAACAAATTAATTAATTTGATGGTTTTTAGTAGTGTTTTAAACTCAGATCGGACCAGTCAGTCTAATCGATTAAACTGATATCCCGTCCCAAGATCCAGTTCAAGTGACTATTAATATATTTATTTCAAATATTCAAAAATGATAGTTACATTAGGAATTTGTATCAATTTTCTCCCCATTTGAAAAACATGATTTCTGCAAGTTTCGATAGATATATTGTAATACCTCATTGTATTATTCCATTATCTTCTTTATCTACAAACTTAACTAATCCCCATCACCTAAGTATCATTACCTAAAGTGTTTTGATTGTCTCCAAATTATCAAAAATAAACAACAACCATCACCCACCCCTAACCCCACTAATCTACAACCATTTCCATTATTAATCAAATCAACTTTGGCATTTTGAGAGTGTTTTAAGTTGTATCCAAAGAGAGGGTGAGAAGGGTGTTTTAGTGGTTAGTAAAGAGAGAATTGAGAGCATTTCCATGGAGTTTTTAGAGAGAAAACTGAAACCAATAGAGAGAAATAGTTAGAGAGAGAAAGTGTGTCTAGAGAGAGAAACAGTTAGAGAGAGAAAGTGTGTCTAGAGAGAGAAAGTGTCTCGTTCGACATCGTCCAATCTTTGATTCCGGTGCGTGACCACATCTGGACAATCCTCTAGATGAGATAAATCCAACGACACCAGTCTGCCGCCGTGATTCAGCCGGACGCGCCCGCACGCGCGCACCTCCACGCACCACCGCACCTCCACCATCACCCCGCCCACGTGCCGCCTCGCCTGTACCTCACCTTTCAGACCTAAATTTTACCCTCACCGAGATACGCAGTATGGACATTTCGTTTGCCCAAACATGACCTTCAGTTGTTGAGAAACGAGGCAAAAATAGTAGTTATCATCGTTTGACCGTTCATCGGTAACCATCGTGCTTCAGCCGTCACCACCACCATCACTGTGATCATTGTGAATTATACTGACCAATGGTTCATTCGCTGTGAAATTTGGAGATCGTTGGAGCTTGATATGTGATTGTTACCGTTTTGGAGTGTAAACAGATTTTGAAAATTTTGGACTTATTTGCATATTGGCATGATTATGAGGGTAAATCTATAAATTTTATTTTTTCGAGGTTAATAAGTAATATTTGAGAGTTTTAGGACTATATGGACATGGTATAAAAATTTTGGGGTTAAATTGGAAATTTAGAAAGTTTAGGGGTAAAATCAAAATTTTAGCAAAGTTGAAGGATATGATCATAATCTTACTTTTTTTTAGATCTTAGCGAGGATATAGACATATAAAGAATTTTTACGTGAATTGAGGTAAGTACAATGCATGATGATTCCCTTAATATAATTGCTTGTTGATTGATGTTTGCCGTGAAAGTCTATATATATATATTGAGTTATTGAAGGTATGTGAAATATAAATTCGTGATTGTTGAGATGAGATTGATGGATTGAATGTGAGATTTGATTGTATTGAATGATATGTGTTGTTATGTTATGCTGCCAGATTTTATATAATAGTGGTCGGGGATAAGATGAGTTGAGATGAGAGATTAGATGAGAGAGCTCATGGGAGGCTATGTGATGTTATGCATAATTAATGGTGGAACATGTTTTAGTTCCCACTTACACATTTACGCGGGATGATATAATGGGAAACCTTGAGAGTTGTGATGAGGTACTCTCCCATCGGTGTGAATCCAGTATTATACCGGACCCGGATTAGCAACCATATTTGATGGATGTTTGTACTATTGTGAGAATGGTTGCTTGAGATGATGTTTATTATAATATATGTTATTTTTAAATATTACTACATTATCCATATTTTATTGGTGAGACCATGTTGAGAGTATGTGTGCTTTACTTACTGAGCTATTTAAGCTCACCCATTTTCCCAAACATCACAGGTAGTTCGCCAGCACAACAGTAGCAGTACCAGGAATTGATCCATGTGCCATAGTCACTTTTCGGGTTGGTCCAGATATTTATGACATTATTTTCATATTTTTAAGATTTGCGTTGTAAATCTTAATATTGGAGACTTTATTCGGAGATTTGCTAATTTGTAATTTAAGAAGAATTATTTTCTTTGCATATATGTTTGAATTGTATGACATGTAGAATGCTCGAACTAAAGAGGTCTGCGAACCCATTTCTAGGATTGGGCCCGCTATAGAGAGGGGTTCATGACATATATCGACAAAATCTCTCCCATGTCGTCCTCAATGTCTTATCCTCATCACACTTTTTTTTTTTTTTTTGGTTTTTCGTTGTTTTTTGGATAACATCTTTTGGTATATAATATGGGATGATCATGATCATCTACATCGTTCCCATACTTTACAAAAGTGAGAATCATCCCTAGATGGCTCAATCTCTCATTGAACACCTAAAGGGAACTGAAAATCCAACACGGAGGCATGAGAATCTCTAAAAAAAAATTTGGAATCTCTTCAAAATAATCAAATAGCTTTATCAAACAACGCAACCTTATTTTCATTACTTGCTAGGCTTATATAGCCCATGTGCATAAAGAAAATGGCTAAAAGTCTTCTAATTCAAATTAAAATAAAAGATGAAAATCTTCAAATTGTTGAGATAATAATCCACACTTATTTCAAATATTCAAAAATGATAGTTATATTAGGAATTTACATAAGTTATACCCTCCATATCATAAAATAAGACCGTCTATAGAATTTTTGTAACATCCCGCCTAGGCCAGGATGCTACCGGCAGGAGACAGGAGAGCCCATCTCCATAAGCCTCTGAATCTGACGAAATTTCGACATGATGTATTCAGAACGTCATGTAACCTGGCTTATAGCCAGCATCCATATACAATATAATCATCAACTCTCAGCCTCATGCCGAAACTCAATGCACAAAATGTAATTACTTGGCCTCCGGCCAGAACTCAAAAATAAAACTAAACTAATACATTTGCATTAGTAAATAAAATACAAAACAAGGAGTCGTGATGACCTAAACTTGACCCAGGACTCAAGACTTTCTTGACTGCAATTGGGTCGATCCACTGTCTTCACCAAACTTCTGCTGATTCTATATGACTGCTACTGACCTGCAAAATTGACAAACTGTTGTGGTGTGAGTCATAATGACTCAGTAAGCAATCATGCAAAAGATTATAAAGTTTTAATTAAATAATAATAACAAAACAAATATCTAAAATCCACAAATTACTATCTTGTCCCCACTATTAAGGGTATTTTCAGAAATCAGCCTATTCGAAACTCTTCTGATGCGATTCTCGAAATGTGTTTAACACGAAAGTTGTTCGTTTCAGAAAAACGAGTCCGTTGGTTCAAGAATTAACTTGATCGGAGTTCGTTTGTTAATTTCGTGACCAAAACTGTAAACTTTACGGATATAGTAAAAATCGCGAAACTGATTCTTGGTCCCACGCGTTTTCCAACGCGACGAATATTCATTTCATATTATTCTGATCCATATTCCATCACTTAAACACTTATCCTTCATTATCATTCTATTCCAAGACTATACCATCAGTCTGGGAATCTCCTAGAACAGTCCCAAAAATCTGGGATGTTACATTCACCTCTCCTTATAAAAATTTCGTCCTCGAAATTTCTCCATCCCTATAACCGTTGATTCGAACCTGGTTGCTCGTGCGGAAACTATCTTACTCAACTCCACCGATATAACTTCTCTGTCTCAACTACAAACCAATCACTATCTATAAGCTAGGATCTTTAACAGCTCATCTACTGCTTTAAATTGACTACACTGGTCTGGGTCTCATCTCTGACTATACTGTTTAGGTTCTTATCTCTAACTATGTTGTTCTGGTCCTCATCTCGAATCGACTGGCCTCACAAGGGCCCTATACTGATACTATCTCATTCATGCTAGTTTTCCGATCTAAAAAGGGTCACAGAAATATTAACTTAAATTAATTTATTCTCATACGGAGATAACTAATTTATACACATCAATCAAGTCACCCATAGACTCAAATTCAAGCAAGCAAAGCACTGAATAATAAAATCAAATCACATCAAATCGAGCCACCTCATGGACTCATGTTCAAGCAAGAAAAACACTGAATAATATGATCAAATCATATCAAACATTCATAGAAGATACATACAAAGACCTATGTGGTCCTAACTAAACTGAAGACAATCTCCAACAGCTGAATCCCCACCATTGCAGTCACTGACTTCTAGACCATGCTACTGACTCTGACTCTTAAACCATGCTCTGATACCAACTTTGTAACATCCCGCCTAGGCCAGGATGCTACCGGCATGAGACAGGAGAGCCCATCTCCATAAGCCTCTGAATCTGACGAAATTTCGACATGATGTATTCAGAACGTCATGTAACCTGGCTTATAGCCAGCATCCATATACAATATAATCATCAACTCTCAGCCTCAGGCCGGTACTCAATGCACAAAATGTAATTACTTGGCCTCCGGCCAGAACTCAAAAATAAAACTAAACTAATACATTTGCATTAGTAAATACAAATACAAAACAAGGAGTCGTGATGACCTAAACTTGACCCAGGACTCAAGACTTTCTTGACTGCAATTGGGTCGATCCACTGTCTTCACCAAACTTCTGCTGATTCTATATGACTGCTACTGACCTGCAAAACTGACAAACTGTTGTGGTGTGAGTCATAATGACTCAGTAAGCAATCATGCAAAAGATTATAAAGTTTTAATTAAATAATAATAACAAAACAAATATCTAAAATCCATAAATTACTATCTTGTCCCCACTATTAAGGGTATTTTCAGAAATCGGCCTATTCGAAACTCTTCTGATGCGATTCTCGAAATGTGTTTAACACGAAAGTTGTTCGTTTCAGAAAAACGAGTCCGATGATTCAAGAATCAACTCGATCAGAGTTCGTTTGTTAATTTTGTGACCAAAACTGTAAACTTTACGGATATAGTAAAAATCGCGTAATTGATTCTTGGTCCCACGCGTTTTCCAACGCGACGAATATTCATTTCATATTATTCTGATCCATATTTCATCACTTAAACACTTATCCTTCATTATCATTCTATTCCAAGACTATACCATCAGTCTGAGAATCTCCTAAAACAGTCCCGAAAATCTGGATGTTACAATTTTGGTAGAGACACATATAGGTTATTAGTGAGGATAATCGTCCTTATTCAGTTCAAAAATTCGTTAAAATGAATCATATAAATTAATGAAAAATCTAATTTCTTTTAATGAGATAATTTTATTTTTCCCTCACTAAAATAAATAATTTCTATCATTTTTTTTATGAAAATAAAAGTTTATCCCACTGAATTAATTTTATGATTCTGCCACTATATGGAAACTCTAGTTATGTTACCATGCTAACTTGGTGAATCCGTTCAATCAAAATTTGCCATGTGAACATCACGAAAGACGTGTAATTAAGTTGAGTGCCATTAAAAAAAAAATGCTACAGTTTAGTGCGTTTGAGAAATTAGGTTACTCAATTCTATTTTAATTGAGTGTCTAATTTTTTGATTTTTCAGAGTATTTGAATATTGAAAGCCGATAAATTCTTAGAATCCAATAATGAAATTAGAGAACGAAAATCGATTTTGAGAATAGAAATTGGTGTTCTCAAGAAAAAGACGAAAATTACTTCGAATAGGTGTGTATCCATTATCTATAGAAAAGATAAAAAAAAATTGACTATAGGGTCCCTTCAACTCTCATAAAAGACGTACAGTTAGTACTTTATTTCTGACAGTACGCGAACACAAGTATTTGTGTTTGATGCGGATTTATTTTCTTTTCAATTAAAGTTTAGTCTCAATATTGTCATTCTTCAATTAGACTAAAATGTTGCGTATATTTTTTAGTTTATAATATACTATAGTTTAATGTCTTTGGCAATTAGGTTACTCGATTCTATTTTAGTTAGAGTTTGTCTGATTTATTGATTTGTTAGAATATTTGAATATTGAAGGCTTATAAATTCTTAAGGTCTAATGATGAAAATAGAAAACAAAAATAGATTTTGATAATGAAAATTAGCATTTTCAAGAAAAAAGATGAAAGTTGCTTTGAACAGGTTTATCTATTTTGTGGAGAAAAGAGAAAAAAATTGATTATAGAGTTCTTTCAACTCTCATAAAAGACGTATGAGATGTAAAAAAAAAATGTTATCTTTGAATTGTGTCAAAAACTCATTGAAATAAATTTGTTGGCTTCTGAGCATAATGATTATCATATTTTGTTAAGGTGAGCCATGACTCTTTTTATGAGAGGTAAGTAAATTGTCTACTTAAATTGACTATTTTAAAAAGGCCAAAATATAAATTGATGATGTACTCAACCCGTAAAAAATACGGGTTTTATATTAATATATAATAATTTATGTACCTAGGCATTGCACTATAAAGACAGATACACATATGGAGCATGATAAATTATATAAGATCATATTATTGCCCAAGCCCATAAATTCAGCACATATATATCTAATACATAAAACCTTGTGATCATTTATGTTACTTTCAATTTTGATCTAGATTAATTAGGTTCGCTTTGAATTATTTCCGTAGGAGCTAGGCCTCTTCCTTTTTTGTTTTTGGAATTTTTGGAAATCCCGCCGCCAAATCACTCATTTCGGGATTAAGCGGATCAGGTAAAACCCCTGACTGTCTCAGGCTATTAATTACAAGAAACACATTCTCTGGATTCGAATCCAAGACTCTAAGGTGAGATTCTGAATCTATACCACCAAGTCATGTCCCTTGGGGACAGCTAGGCCTCTTCCTTGCTAAGTGCAAAACTCAAAATTCGAATCTGACAGTTGAAGCCATATAAATTTATACTACATGTCAAAGGTTACCATCGGGACGCTATTCAAGATTAAATCTTGACCAAAATATATAAGATCGGGGTGTCAACTTACGAGTTAGCATATGAGTATGATTTATACCAATTGGACATCTATAATATATATTGGTCACTGGGTTTATAATAATTTGAACAAAAAATGTAGCATGTATTATGTATATTCCCTTTTAATAACACTCAATATTTGTATTCATTTTATTCTATCATTAATTTCTCATGAGATTTTTATGTAGCATGCATGTACTATGTATATCCTCTTTTAATAACATTTGTATTCATTTTACTCATCATTCATTTTTTTTCTTGAGTTCTCAATTAGAAAGGGGAAAATACCTTATTGTCTATGAATTGGGTCTCCATATAAATGGCAAAATGATCCATATATGGGCTTTTACTACACTTCAAATATAGTAAATTTTGGACGAGAAAAACCTTCTAAGATTATTAATTGCTTCTAAGCTGAACTTGAAGGTAGTTGAATTGTACTTTTGTATCTTTTAATTGAAGAGAGAGTCTAGAGTTGTGGTCGTGAATGAAAGAGGGAACTGGCTCTCTTGCAAATATGCCATTAGTTGTGAAGACAATTACTATTAAACAAAGCTACGTCCAAACAACCAACCCAATTATTCTGATATTGATTCCTGAAAATTCTCATTCTTTAAACAATAATTTGGAATTACAAAATGCATTACACGAGAGCCGAGGCTAACATGCCATTCTCCATACAGGGAAAAAAAAAAATGACGTATCATCCCATGAGCATTTCTGCTCACTGCCTCCAAGAAAACTTCACTGCAAAACTCTCTGTATATTCATCAGAATCAACACACCTCGCTAGCAAACCTATCCAACTCACAAACCCTAATGATGACAAACCCTAACCAATCAATTTTAATTTCTCTTACACATATGTAGATATTCGTAAATGCCAAAGCAAATTATCTCACTTTCCCCTGTAGGCTTTTACGACTAATTTCCCTATCGTATGAAATTATTTGTTGTGTTGGATTACGGGTATGACTTAAATTCTCTCACAAGTTGAGATCCACACACTAGCACAGCTCGATTTACCGTGAATTCGCTTAGCACATGCGGTTATTCAAATTCAGGGGTAATCTTGGGAATAATTCATATAGACGGTGTTGTGATTCTCTGATCACTTTAAAATGTTTTTGATGAAAAAACCGAATTGATCTATTATTACCAAGAATAGATTTACAAGTTTACAAAAAAAAAACTATACACAAAAAACCTCACTAACACTCTCTAAGCTCTCTATCCATGAAGCTTACTCACATTTGGGGTGCTATTTTAACACTGGAAATGACCTGAATTTATAGGCCAAGTTTGGTTACTGTTCACCCACCTTTCACTCCTTGATTCATGGAACCAAGTTGTTTGTTTGCTCCAATTTTCTTCACTTTTGATGGCACCACCGAAAGTAGCTTGGAGACTTCTGCTTAGTCTTCAAAGGGTGGCCTGCATCCATGTCTCATGCAGCTGGATGTGTTGACAGCAGGGAACTTGAGGGAAGCTTCAAGGAAGCTACATGTATGGCCATGTCTCTGCATGGAAATTTACCATGCAACTGGACTCTACAATTCTCCCCCTCCAGTTGCATCCGAAACAATCTTCATCTGACAGCTATCCTGGCTATGTCTCTGCACAGCTCTAGCTTGTCCTGATCACTGTTCTTTTGTTGACATGTAATATGTGCCTCTGCACAACTCTTTTCACTGCATCTCTGTACAGTATTCTTCTACCATGTCTCTGCATAGTACAATCCACTGTGTCTTTGCACAGTAATCTTCTGTTGTGTCTCTGCACAGTTTCGCTGCTATTTTTCTTCACCCAGTTGTTCCTCAGTGCCTTCTTACCTTGTGGGAAACTCTCTGGCTCCCCCTCATCAGTAAGCAGAGTATATTTGGATCATGGATATCTGGTTGATGGAATCATGTCTCGCTCAGATTTTCTTGTCTGGGGTCCACTGGTTTCAGGAGGTCTATCATCATCCATCTCTGTGAATGATCTTGTAGCTTCTAGTGGAGTCGGTTGCAGCTCCTCCTGCTCAACACTTTCTTCTGTAATCTCCGATGGAACATGCTGTGTCTCCTCCTGCTCAACATCTATATCTGCCTCATCTGGTTCGGCTTCTGGAATTTCCTCGTGCACCTTATCCGTGGCCAATTGTGCTGGTGCTGGGTTCTGGATTTCTGTTGGCACTGGAATTGGAAGACATTCTAGGCATTTCAATGTCTTCAATTGTTTGGTCTTCAAGAAACTCTACTTCATGGCTTCTGATGACCATCTTCACCTTCGGATCCCATAATATGTATCCAAATTTTTCATCTCCATGGCCTAGGAATATACATGGAGTTTTCCTTACATCGAGCTTCTCCCTGAGCTCATTGGGTACATGTACAACGGCTAAACAACCGAATACTCTAGGGTGAGTGTAGAAGGGATTCTTACCAGACCACACTTTCTCCAGAATCTCCATGTTCAACGGTGAAGATGGTGATATGTTGATCAGGTAACATGCAGCACGGACAGCTTCTCCCCAGAATGGCTTTGGCAGCTTAGCCATACTGATCATTCCTCTGACTTTCTCCATAATGGTGCAGCTCATTCTCGCAGCGACAGTATTATGTTGTGGTGTGTGTGTAACAGTTCTATCATGTCGAATCTCATGTCTCATGCAGTAGGCTTCGAACTCTCTGGAACTGTACTTGCCTCCATTGTTTGTGCGAAGACACTTCAGCTTCTTCCTTGTTTCATACTCTACCATGGCGTGGAATAGCTTGAACTGATCTAGGACCTGATCCTTCATCTTGAGGAAATACACCCAGATTTTTCGAGAAGCATCATCGATGAAAGTCAGAAAATACTTGTTACCGCCCAATGAATCAACCTCCAAGGGACCAAAAACATCAGAGTGCACCACACTGAACAACTCTGATCTTCTCTTTGAAGAGAAATCAAATGAGACTTTGTGTTGCTTACTAATCAGATAGTGGTTGCAAGGACATCGTGCAGCATCCTTGGTAAGCTCCTTCTTGTTCAGGGTAGACAATTCTCTCCCACTTATGTGTACGAGTCTCTAGTTCCACAGATTTTGAGAAGCCTATTTTTCAGCTACATTGAGGCTGTCTGCACAAATCTTCACATGAGTCTTGTATAGTGCGCCACAAGCATGTCTGTAGGCATTGCATTTTCGCATGTGAAACCCGATGATGAGTCTCAGTTGGAGGCACTACCTTTTTAGCTAAGGATATTGCGGGAAACAGAGGTCGGAATGGGAAATTCAGAACAAGTATGTCATCAAGTTCATTTCACAAGTTCACTGTCTTCGTTAGTGCTGCGTTCGTTAATTCGTTCGAACGTCAGGCAGATTGCGGACGTTCGTGTAGCGTTAGAATTGGCGTTCGAACGGCGTCGGTGTTTCTGGTTTTGCTGCTAGCCTCGCACCCCAGCCCATTTAGCTCCCCAAAGCCCATAAAACACATCCCAATTTAATTAAATTAAACATTAAATATTAAATAAAATATTTAAATCATATACCAATTAAATAAAACACAAAATATAATCATACCTAATAAAGATAAATCAAATATATTAACTTCCTAACTAAACAAATCACATACTAAATTAAAAAGATGTCATGCCTAATTAAAATCAATCATAACCAATTAAAGTTATTGACTTCCTATTCTAGCCAAGATTTGTCCCCCCTCAATCTTTGACTTTCATTGCTCAACACCAAATCAAATCCTCATTTTAATGCCAAAATCCCTTCCTTGTGAGACAAGGTGAAGCCCTAACCCTTCTCTATATAAACAACCCCTAACCAAAGCCCTCCAACTCCTAGTTCACGCCCATCACAAACAAAAGAAGAAAAGAATTTCCAACCCCTAGCTCATACATATAATAACAAACAACTCTCTTCACCCCCACCCTCACATTACCGAAAACAACAAGCCCTCAAACACTCTCATATTACCGAAAATACAATAGCCATTCACACCCCCTCCAACCACCAAAACAACTCCTAATCACCACCGAAAACAGCAACCCCCTAAGCCTCCACACATCACCGAAAAATATACCCCCAACGACAACCCAAACACGCCCCAAACAGCCACTAAAGTACCCCCAAACAGCAGCCCCTTCCCATCGAAACTGACCCAAACCAGTCCCTAAGTCACGCCCAAACAGCAGTAATTTAACCCCTGAAACAACAGAAAAATACACTTAAAAACATTCATTAAAAACCTTAAAAACAGTAACTTAAAAACTGCATCCATAATCTTTAAAATAATCACACACAACTGCACAAAGAACCCACACAAAAACTCGGAACAGTTTGTGGAAACGTCAAAACATGTGACCTGAACAATGAGCAGCAAAATAGAGGCCGAACAGTAGCAGAACGGAGTCCAAACAGCAAAGCAGTGAGCTAGGACGCTAAACCAGTGAACCAGAGAAGTTGAGGAGCCGTACCCTTCCGACGTCCGTGAAACGCAAGCCTGAAAGTTGGCAAAAAGGTTAGACCTGAGGGTATCTTTCACACTCGTTTTCTTTGTATTATTTGTTAAATATTGCTTGCATGGTTGTCATATTGAAATGCATGTTGTGGCCCTTGAGTAGATAAACATGCATGAATTATGAGATGTTGTATGTTGTGGCTGTAGAATAAAATGAGAGATGTGTCAACTCTCGCGGTATATCGGATGGAAACCCGGACATAAATTTCATAGCCGATTCCGAATGGATGGTAATATGATCTGTACTCGGGACACAACTCCACGTACCGCTTGAGTAAACGGCACCCTCTTTTGCTTTGTGGTTCTTTGGTTTATTTATTTTTCGTCACTTGAATTCTGCATGTTGCTTATTTATGCATGATTCAATCGAGCGCATGGGCTTAGTAAGTGGAATGAAAGATCCCCTATGGGGAGGGGTTAAAGCCCTTTACCACGATACTTTGCCGCGCCGGTTGATGTTGTTCGGTTGAATGCAAGATACGTTCAATCGGGCATACTAAGTTTGATATCATTGTGTTTAATTCTTTGTATGCATGACTCAATCGAGCGCATGGGCTTAGTAAGTGGAATGAAATATCCCCAATTGGGAGGGGTTAAAGCCCTTTACCACGATGCTTTGCTGCGCCGGTTGATGTGTGTTCGGTTGGATGTAAGATGTGTTCAATCGGGCATACTTAATTGATATGATTGTCTTTATGTTTGTATGTATAATGCGATCGAGCGCATGGGCTTAGTAAGTGGAATGAAAGATCCCCTATGGGGAAGGGTTAAAGCCCTTTACCACGATGCTTTGCCGCGCCTCGCATTGTATTATTCGCCATTTATGTATTGCGTCCCATTTCATGCATCAGATCTGTCCCCGTTCGAACGCGTCTACGAACGCAACTCGAACGCGCGTGCATTTTGCCTTATCATACATCAGGTCTCATTTCCATTCGAACGCGTTCACGAACGCCATACGAACGTGAGCATTCTGTTTCATTTCCGTTCGAACGCGTTCACGAACGCCATACGAACGTGAGTATTCTGTTTCATTTCTGTTCGAACGCGTTCACAAACGACATACGAACGTGAGCATTCTGTTTCATTTCCGTTCGAACGCGTTTACGAACGCTACTCGAACGAGAACCTTCTGTTTACCGTTCGAACGCGTCTACGAACG
Organism: Zanthoxylum bungeanum; assembly: GCA_019454045.1. Lineage (NCBI taxonomy): Eukaryota > Viridiplantae > Streptophyta > Magnoliopsida > Sapindales > Rutaceae > Zanthoxylum > Zanthoxylum bungeanum. Next base: position 240,419 of record SKCR01036744.1, read on the forward strand.
CTGCACGAACGCACACGGTAAACAGATCCTCTTGCATCACATTACGGCATGTCCATCTTAGCATATAGTTACCCCTTTTCTATGTTATGGATTTGTATTACCCATCTAGTTGTCTATTTATGTTATGCGCTTAAATATCTCTTCTTAATATGCATGCTAGTAAGAATGCTATTTGTTTGCGCTTCTGTGTCCACCAATACGTTAATTAACTTGTATGCTTGCCGTATGATAATCCTTATGTATGCAATGAGACATAGATTACATGCAAATAGGCTGTATGCAAATTCGAATAATGTGTTACATATAAATTTAGATGAACTTGTTGATGTATGTATGTGGATTTAGAAGCATGATATTCTTAGAAATAAGTGTTACTTAAGCCTGATTAAATTATTATATAAATCATTTCATTACAAGTGGCATAAGTAAGGGACCATTCCGAACCCAATGGTTTGAGGTCTTCCCTTGCGAGGGGTGAGTGCGGCCTTAAATCTCATTTTCGCGGTTCACACCGGGTGGCGACTCCATTATTCTCCGGTTTAGTCCCCCGTGGCTATTCCGTACTCCCGACCGGGCCGCGAGCCCGGGACAGCATGCGTCGCCCAGTTCCTGTGTTCCCACAATGTCCTCGGGTGACAACCATGACACCTTTCATCATTCTCTATGTGCCATTTCTGAAGTGATTGTCATAGCCTTGTTTGTCAAGAGTTATCCCCGAGAGTACATTCAGTCAAAGTTTTGGAACATGCAAGACATCCTTCAAGGTCAATGTACACCCGACATTTGTCCGCAACTGAATATCACCCATTCCTACTATCCCAGAGGAACTGATATTTCTCATCTTCACTGGTCCAAAGTCTCTCGCTTTGTAGGTTGTGAAGAAATCTATGTGATGAATGACGTGGTAGGATGCTGCAGTATCTACCACCCACTCAACATCTTGGGTTGCGTTGTGAAGGCATGTTTCTTCCTGCATTGAGCATATTGCTACATCTCCTTGGACAACGAGTGTCTCTCCTTCGTCATTTTTCGGCTGGTAATTGCCTTCTCTCTGCTCTCGTTGCAGTTTTCGGCAATTCTTCTTTAGGTGGCTTACAATGCCACAATGATAGCACTTATAGGTAGGCTTCCTTCCATTTGAGGATCTACCCCTGGTTGGGCTTCTGCCTCTCTCTCCGTCTCTTCCTTGATGTCTTCCTCGAGTCTCTGTGATGAAGGATTCTGTCTGTTCTGCGCCAACATCTTTTCTCCTGGACTCCTCATTCGACATGGCATCTTTTACCATGGGCATGGTAACTTTACCTCCTGGAGCGGAATTGCTGAGAGTAACCACCATGTCTCCCAGCTATCAGGAAGGGAACTGAGTAATAAAAAGGCTTGAACTTCATCTCCCAGCTGCATGTCTACTGCAGATAGCTGGTTCACCAGGCTCTGGAACTCATTGGTGTGTTCTGCAACGGAAGTTCCACTCCGTAGCTTTAGGTTCACCAAACGCCTCATTAACAGGGCTTTATTTCGAGCTGTCTTGACCTGGAATATGTCTTCCAGCTTTATCCACATCCCGTAAGCATCCGAATCATGTGCTACGTGGTGGAAGACACTGTGACCGATCCACTGCCTAATCTGACCCAAAGTTCTGTTGAGTTTATTCTAGTCATACTCCTTCACAGACTCTGGTTTCACTCCCTTCAACTCGATGACGTAAAACAGATCTTTGCAATGCAAAAAATCTATCATCCGAGGTCTCCAGAGGGAGTAATTAGTTGCAGCCAGTTTAATCATTATACCAGAATACAAATCTTCCATTTCTATTTTAAGTTTTAAAGTTTAAAATGAAAATACACTAAAATCAGGGCTGAATTTCACAAATCAGAGGTCACTGTTGCGTCCAAAACGGTCGAAAATGTGGAATAGACACTTCGTTGGTCTAAATCTGATACATGAACTGATTTATAAATTCCTAAAAGTTATGGGGCAAAACTGTAAATTCAAAATTCAGGGGGCTAAATGAAATTTACCATGATGCTGACGTGGCGCTGACGTGGCAGTACCTTGCTGACGTAGCGCTGACGTGGTGGATGATGTGGCGCTGACTGTGTGATGATGTGGCGGATGACTCAGCGCTGACTGTGTGCTGACGTGTCGCTGACATGGCCGACACGTCAGCGTCTTTAACCTCCAGCCGCGCGTGTGGCACGTGTCTTCAATTGGTTCCCACGCGCCGGCGCGTGAAGGTGCGTGCGCCGCCGTCCGATATCCGTTTGATCGCCGGAAAATACCCATGTGCTCGTCTCGACGTGAACTAACTGATGGTATGCTCAAAGTTGATTTTTGACAACTTTTTCGGAACCCGAATTTTCCAAACCGAGCTCCGTTCTTCGGTTTTTCGACCCTAAAGAAGAACCAAAGCTCTGATACCACTTGTTGTGATTCTCTGATCACTTTATAGTGTTTTTGAGGAAAAAACTAAATTGATCTATTACTACCAAGAATAGATTTACAAGTTTACAAAAAGAAACTATACACAAAAAACCTCACTAACACTCTCTAAGCTCTCTATCCATGGAGCTTACTCACATTTGGGGTGCTATTTTAACACCGGAAATGGCCTGAATTTATAGGCCAAGTTTGGTTACTGTTCACCCACATTTCACTCATTGATTCATGGAACCAAGTTGTTTGTTTGCTCCAATTTTCTTCACTTTTGCTGGCACCACCGAAAGTAGCTTGGAGACTTCTGCTTAGTCTTCAAAGGGTGGCCTGCATCCATGTCTCATGCAGTTGGATGTGTTGACAGCAGAGAACTTGAGGGAAGCTTCAAGGAAGCTTCATGTATGGCCATGTCTTTGCATGAAAATTTACCATGCAACTGGACTCTACAGACGGCTGGTTAGGGCTCCTAAATTTGGACCATAATTACGAGTCTCAAATATAAGAAAAGTTAATATTTATTACATATAACAAGGAAATTAAAAAAATTCTCTTTTATCAGTGACAAACTGTATTCTTTAGAAACTCGCCTAATCCCACACAAAACTCAAGGTCATCCTTGTTCAAATTTGAGTAATAAAGAATAAGAGTAGATGTTTAGTGGGTGAGGTTTCTCATCCCCATTCAAATATTAAACAGAGAAAAAAAATTCTCTCACGAATTAAGTACAGAGCCAAGGGTTAGGGTTTGCGTAGAGGGATTTATGATTGGGGATATATAATTTGTTAATAAGAGGGTTATGCGTAACTAATTATATGTACATACAGAAGAAGAAACAAAAGATGCGTAGATAAAGCTTGTTATAGTGATGTGATAATATTCTCTGAGGGATCCAAAAAAAATGGGCATTATTATATTCATGTGGAATACTTAAATGGACTGATTCTCCGGAGTTAGTGCTATTTTGGATGGAAAAAGAGCTCACGCTATTCCTTGCAATTTTTAGTCAGTTTCTTCATCCTTTACACCTCACAATTCAAATACCCTAATCACATAAATTACCCAAAAACTCTTAAATTTTTCACATCACACACATGAATCACCAGTGATTTCATGTTTTTATTGCTTATATACAAGCCTATAAAAACAACGGAGGCTGTATATATGAAAACCTTCGCTACATTATGTTTATAATTAGAGTCTTGTGCATCGGGTACAATTTTTTTATTGCTTATACAAGCTTATATGCTAGACAAAGGGATAAAATTGGATAATGACTTTTTGTATAACATGTTCCCACACTATTTTTCCCTATGAAATTAACTGGAAAATTGATTATCCCTAAGCCCATGAGCAAACGGAAGCATAATTACAAGAAGGGTCGACGCATATGAATTATCAATCTCAAATTCTAATGGTTCAAATATTTTAGTATAGATCGATCCGGAAAATACTATGTAAGATAATACATAAAAATAGAGAATAAAAAGAACAAGCTCTCTCTCTCTCTATATATATATGTATATGATATCATGAGCATAGTATCATGGCAACACATTGCATCCCAACTAGGCTGTCACAACTCAGATGTGTTAACTAACTGTGATGTGCTTCTTTGAAGAAATGTGAAAGCAAGAGGCTTAGAAAAGGAAAATAAAAGGAAACAAGTATCAAGTACTCTTTGTTTCTATATATTACCTTATTACCTTAGGCGGGTCACCAAGCCTGAGCTCAAGATCCAAGTCCTCAATTGAGCTAGGGTTAAGTAATTTGTGTTCTTTATCATCAATTGAACATGGCATTAGGAAGAAAGGAAATGGTGATGGTTCTGTTCTCCTTCTCTTGCATCCAACACTGCCTCCTCCAAATTCAAGCTCACAGATAAATCAATCTTAACATAATCCGCCTAACCCTACATGCTGATTCTACAGTTCTTGAATTATTGCATGTTGGGCCCAGCAGGGGCTGCAGCCCCTGCTGGGCCCAAAAAAATTTAACAAACTTAAAAAAAAATTGTTATTTTTTCAAAGTACAGCCGACATTGCCTTTCATCTTCAGTTCTTCACAGCAACTCATCAACCCATTTCAACTCAGCAACTCAGCCGACAGCCCCTGGTATCTTTTTTTTTTTTTTTTTTTTAATTTTTTGTGTGTTTATTTTGTACATTTGTTAATTACTTAATTTAATGGCATCATTGAAATTGTGGGTTTCACTTTATTTGCGTAGAAAAAAATTAATAATAATAATAATAATAATAAAATAGGAAACACGTTTTGGTGCGGATGAAGTTTCATATACATTTTTTTTCTTTTTTGTGCATTTTATATAGTCAATTGCTTCTTCTCAAGTTTCATATACATTTTATTTTATACTGTTGATTCTTAGAAATTAATCCAAACCATGATAACCTTTTCAACTTCAAAAACTGACAGACAGGCCTTCATGGCTTCATTCTATTTAGTAGTAGCTCAACAAACTTCAATCACAGTTCATCAATGAGTGTAGTATCATTCTGCCCAAATGATTATGGTCTTTTATTTAATTTATCACATGATCATGTAATACAAGTGTAGTATCACTTCTTATTCTACATTATTCTTATTTACGATTGTCAAGAAACTGAATTATTCTTTTGTTTATTTGATATAGTTATGAAGAAATATTTTAAAAGAAAATCAACATTACAATCTTCTCCGAAGAAAACTAAGTATTGTTCAAGTGAAGATGTAGAAGTTAATTTACAATATCTTCCTACAGATCCTGGATTAAGACCTCGAATCTCTTATTATAGTCATAATATCCGAGATGAAGTCCGAAGAGCGTACTTACAAAAGGGTCATGTTCAACCTAAAAATCACAACTTTAAATTATCAAATTTTGGAAATCAAAAACGACGGTTTGTCTCAACTTGGTTTGAAAATTTTAGCTCTTGGTTGGAATATAGCATAGAAAAAGATGCTGCATTCTGTCTTTTTTGTTATCTTTTTAAAGAAGAGAATGGTAAACAAAGTGGTGGTGATATATTTGTTGGTCAAGGATTTAAGAATTGGAAGAAGAAAGAAAAATTTATTGAACATGAGAGAGATATCAATAGTGCTCATAATAAAGCTAGACATGATTGTGAAGCGTTGATGAATCAGAAGCAGCATATTGAAATAGCTTTCTCAAGACATTCAGAAAAAACTCGAAGTGAATATCGAGCCCATTTGAATGCTACTATTGATTGTGTTAGATTTCTGTTAAAACAAGGGTTTGCATTTCGTGGGCATGATGAGTCTAAAGATTCAAATAATCGAGGTAACTTTCTTGAGCTTCTACATTTCCTTGTTGACCATAATGAGGACATTAATGCTATTACTTTTGAAAATGCTCCTAGAAATCTTCAGTTGACATCAAATGAGATTCAGAAAGATATTGTAACTTGTGTTTCAGTTGAAACTACCAATATTATTATTAGAGAGATGGGTGATGTTTTGTTATCTATTCTTGTTGATGAGTCTCGTGATATATCATCAAAGGAACAAATGGCTGTCGTTTTGCGTTATGTGGATAAAAATGGCTATGTGGTTGAGCGTTTTATCGGTATTGAACATGTTACTAGTACTACAGCTCTTTCACTAAAAGAGGCACTTGACAAGCTATTTTCTAGGCATGGATTGAGTATGTCTAGGCTGCGTGGGCAAGGGTATGATGGAGCTAGTAATATGCGAGGCGAGTTCAATGGCCTTAAAGCACTCATTTTGAAGGATAATAAATGTGCTTATTTTATTCATTGTTTTGCCCATCAACTTCAATTGGTTCTTATTTCTGTGGCAAAAAAGAATGAAGACGTTAATTCTCTCTTCAATTTAATTACTTGTTAGTCAATGTTGTTGGAGCTTCAGCAAAATGTCGTGATATTTTTCAAGAAGAACATGCTCGTGCAGTCATTGAAGCACTTAATAGTCATGAGATTTCAAGTGGACGAGGTTTAAATCATGAAATAACTTTGAAACGTCCTGCTGATACACGTTGGGGCTCACATTATGGTACGTTATTAAGCATAATTAGTATGTTTTCATCTATTACTAATATGCTTGAAATTATTTCGAATGAGGGAAATTCTGAACAAAGATTTCAAGCTACAACATTGCTGAAATTCATGCATTCATTTGAGTTTATTTTTAGCTTATTCTTGATGAAAAGAATACTTGGATTTGCATATGAGTTATCTCAAGCATTACAAAAAAAAAGACCAAGACATTGTGAATGCCATGAAATTAATTGGAGTGTATAAGCGAAACTTGCAAAACATGAGAGAGAATGGATGGGACTCTTTACTTGGTGAAGTTTCTTCCTATTATGAGAATCATGACATTGATATTCCTAATATGGATGATATTTTTTTGACTAATAGGAGATCACAACACAAGGGTTAAAAGATCACAAATACACATCGTTTTCGTGTTGAGTTATTTTATGCAGTTTTGGACATGCAACTTCAAGAATTAAACAACCGCTTCAATGAGACGAACACTGAGTTGCTCCTTTGTTTGGCATGTCTATGCCCAAATGACTCGTTTGCAGCTTTTGATAAACATAAACTACTGCGCCTTGCTGAATTTTATCCAAATGATTTTTCTTCAATGGATCTCATGGCACTTGAAATTCAGCTTGAAGTTTATATTATGGATGTTGGTTCTGATAATGATTTTTCAAGATTGAAAGGGATTGGTGAGCTTGCAAGAAGAATGGTTGAAACTGGAAAAGATAAAATGTTTCCATTAGTTTATTTATTGGTGACATTAGTATTGATATTACCGGTTGCTACAGCTACAGTGGAAAGAGCATTTTCAACTATGCATTTTGTGAAAAATCGATTGCGAAATCGGATGGGAGATCAATGGTTGAATGATAGTCTAGTAGTATACTTAGAAAAGGATATTTTTTTGTAATATTGATAATGAAGTAATTATCCAACGTTTTCAACATATGAAAGCTCGTCGAGGACAATTGTAAATGTATTGAATGAAAATATATCAATGAAGTTCAAAATTTTGGTATTTTTTTTGTTGAACTTTTTAACTTAGCCCCTCATGTGTTGAATCACTGGCTCCTCCACTGAATTCTTGTGATAAGCCACCATGCTTGACCATGAATTAGGGGATGGGATAGGAGAGCTCTTGTGTTGTTGCTCTTGTACAGTTGGGGTTGATAAAAAAGGGATCATAAAGGTCTTTTCTTGAGCTGATGAAACCCGGTAGGGCCGGTCCTGAGTTTTTGGATGCCCGGTGCGAAAGCTCAAAATGTGCCATTTTTTATTACGAAAACATATGTTTAAAAAAAATAATATTTAACGAGGGCTGGAACCCAGTCGAAGCTGGGGGGCTAGGCCCCCACACCCAAATTATATTACTTGAGAAAATATATGAAGGGGTGACATAGTACCTAAACCCCGACAATAAAAAATATAATCATATACAACCATTCCTAGCAAAGCTCCTTGAAATTTCAACCTTTAAGAAATTGTCTTCTAGCATTTTTTGCAGCAAAATCATCAATTATATCATCATACTCCAAGTCTTCAATCTCATCATTTTCAATGCATAAGATTGCTAATCCATTTAGCATATCTTGAGTCATAGTGATCCGCAAGTAAGATTTTAATAATTTCGATTTGTAAATTGTAAAAGAAAATTTCAATTTAGCCTATTTGATACCCCTTAATTTTGGGCCCTGGACAGTAGCCCTTGTGGCACCTGTCCAGGGCCGGCCCTGCTAGCAGGTAAGGATGGTGATGCAAATAGCAACAGGATCAGAATTAGGGTTTGGGTTATAGACAAAGGTACTAAGTTGATGATGAGATGGGGATTGATGCAAACCCAAAGATGCAAGTGGATTATTGCTTTGATGATGATCATGATGATGACTTTCATTTTGGGGACTTGAAGAAGACTGTTTTAGTCTTGCTCTTTCTCTCCTATGGACATTCATATGTCCACCAAGAGCTTGAGCTGAACTGAATTATCTTTTACAAAAGCTGCAAGTACAAGATCTTGGAGGCCATATGCACCCGCCCAAAGGCCCAGCTGCATCTTCAGCAAAGGCTTGTTCTTCCCATGAATCATCATATGAATTTGATGATGTAAAATGAGAATTATTCAAATTATTATGCTTTCTCTTTGTCCACGTCCAGTACCCTGCTTGCTCCATTGCACCAAGCTATCCAATTCTTCTATATGAAAAAGGATATTAAGCAATCGCTCAAAGTGGGACGATTGAACATGAATTGGAGATTTGATGGAGAAATTGGAAAGAATAAATAACAAAAGGGTTAGAAGATATTGATTACTTGGTTAGGGAAGGTGTGTTGGTGGGTACTCTACCTTGTCTACCAAAGTACTACTGTAATGTATATAAGGTTTTTGGCTTAATAGAGTAACTGTGATTAATGGTTCTAATTAATTTTCTTTAAATTTTTTTTTTCACTTGCTTTGAGATTATTGAGAGGGGGAAGCTAGCTAGCTAGATATGGTTTAGAAAATTACAAAAATTTCTGATTTATGTTTCATTAGATATAAATATGAACAATCGTCAGTGAAAGTAACGAAATATTGAAAACTACATTTAGCCACCATATTAAGTGGGCCGCATACATCGATATTTATAAGTTCCAAGGTTTCTTTGGATCTTTCGTTTTGTCATACGAAAGGTGATTTGGTAATTTTTCCTTTGAAATATGATTCGCAAGTTAGATAAGGTTTTAAACCTAATGAAGGAAGTAAGCCTTCCTTTTCCAATTGTGAAATTCTTTTGTCTCCAATATGACCTAATCTTAAGTGCCAAAGGAACCTTGAATTAGTATCATCTCTTGGTCGTTTTGAGTTTACAATCATTAGGCTACATAGACGAACAAGTCAAATAGTAATTAAACATATAAGAGTCCATCACCTCAAGGGTTTTGGGATTGCCAAAATATATTTTGTGAGCTATTTAATTGTGTTGGAAGGTTAAGGCTTAATATTCAATCTTGGGGATTATTTAATTATTCATATCTTATATGATTTAGGTTTTTTCTTTTAGTGCGTCTTGATGTTTTTGTAACATATACTTTCATCGTGTATAAGCACATTTACCACATAATTTTTATGGTTGTCTCTAGACGAGGGGGATCTTAATCTTTTATTAACACTTTAATAAGACTGTTCTATTTGGTTTAAGACAATCTTTCATAATTTGGTGACTATAGAATACTCCTAGAAGATGAGGGGGGTCCGGCGTGACCACTTAAGTCTCTACCTTCTTAGGCTCATATTGCCTTGGTGACAGAGTTCTCTTTTAGTACCTCTTTATTCGAGAAAGTCTTAGGCTTTCTTGGCTTGAATAATCCTATTACTAATCTCGAAACTTTTAAAAGATTACTCTTTGATTATCAATAAATATTTTAATCATATTAAATAATATTAAGAGATATAATCTGAAAGTACCTACAAGCAATAGCGACAAAGAAACTCTATACCCAAGAGGGGGGTGAATTGGGTTATCGCTACAAATGCGGAATTATAAAATCTTTGCCGATTTTAAGCTCTTATTACCAAGTGGGAGTTTTAGGCAATTTTCTCTATTCCAATTAATAGCCTATATGCAAGTTTCTAAGCAATATTATAAATGTAATCAAACTTGCAAATAAGTAAAAGTTAAGGGAAAGAGAAATATGACACCACGATATATAGTGGTTCGGAAAACCGTGCCTATGTCCACTCCCTCAAGCCTCGCTTGAAGATTTCCACTAGAATCGAGTTTTTCGTGGTTCACTCGTAACCAAGAGTTTTCCGCCAAGGCACACTCCGAACCTTTTACAAGATTGAGTTTTATACGTAGGTGCACTCACAACCTTTACAAATTACCCAAACGATGAGATTTCACAAACCGCAAGTGTTTTTGATATGAAAGAATTAAAACACACTTGGGCACTCACAAATAATAAGAATTGTGTGAGAGCAAACCCAAGTGTTTCTAAGCTCACTAAATGTATGGAAGGTGTGTGTGTGAGCTTGGATGAGTGTTTATGAATATGAAGGTTTTGAACACTCTATTCTTGCCTTAGAAAATGTATGAAGATTATGTATTAAGTCTCTAACCTAAGGCAAAGGAGTTAGGGTTCTATTTATAACAAAATGCAAAGCTTTCCCTAACTTACAGCGAGACCGGCGAGCACACCGGCGAGGGGACCGGCATACCGGTCTAGGGCTCCAACGGTAACATAACGTTCAAAAAACTAGCCGTTGGACCGGCGAGCAAACCGGCGAGGAGACCGGTAAGTAGTGTGCCGGTTCCAGAGAGCATGATTGTTATGCCAATACCGGCATGAAGACCGGCGAGGAGACCGGCGAGGTATGGCCCGGTTCCAGTAGGCATGCGAAACAGGGGAAGGCCGGTTTAATGACCGGTAAGGGACCGGTAAGGTCCATGCCGGTTCCAGAGAGCTTCCCTAAATACTAAAATGCAGATTTGAAGGTTTTAATGCATTTTGTACATGCCCCTAATGCATCTAAGTGAATGTGCATGATCCCTATGAGCTTAGGCACTTGAATATTACATTTCACATTACAAATTAAACCCTAAGCTAAGACTTTTGCAATATAATCTTTATTTGCCGCAAGTCTTCACATTCTCGCTCTTCACCGCATATGCTTCGACACTTTTTGAATTGCTTCGTGTTTGCACGTCGAAGTCGTCGATTGCGTTGACGTCATCAAAATCCAATTACGCGACCAAGTCGCCAACAATCTCCCCCTTTTTGATGATGGCAACCCCTTAAAACTTGTTGATACTTGTGAGCTTTTGGGAGTCCAAATTTGACAATTTTGCTCCCCCTCAATATAAGCTCCCCCTCAATGTGTGATTGTCTTGAATATAGCTCTATAACAACTTGACAAACATATTAGTACATTTACTCCCCCTTAAACCAAGGGTGAGGGTAAAACAAGTTTTAATCTCATTTCTAATGATTTCTCCCCCTTTGACATTATCAAAAAGTGGAGAAGCAAAATTGAGTTATAATGAGATACCAATAGATGTGTTATAAAAAAGATACCAAAAGTAAAAATATGCACATTTGGCATTTCCCCCTTTTTTGCCATAAAAAAAATCAAAATTCATGCATAAAATAGCATTTTTCAAAAGATAAATTCACATGAATACCATTACAATCTAAGAGCATCTTAATCATGATTTCTCCCCAAATTTGATACAAATTAAAAATAAATCAATAAATTCATTTGAATATCATATCACTTTTAAATATTCTTTCAAAATGAGTCATTTTATATCATGATACCAATTAAGACCAATGACTTCAATGCATTTTAATGATTGTCTTCTTATGAATATCTTACCAATTACTAAACAATCAAAATCCATGCTTTTCATGATTATTCAATTATGTTCTAATACATACATTTCATGATATTCATCTAAGATTATGCCAATTTACATGCATTTCATTTTCAATCAATTAGTTCATATGGCAAGGCATATTCAATCAAGTGATCACATATATTGCATTTAACTCAATAAATTTCATGTGATACCAATTGAAATATAATAGGGGTTTAAATATATGATTAAGGCACTTAGTGATATCAAATGAAAATCGATACCAATAGAAGTTTAATACATTGCCTAATCACTTTGTATGCAAAAAAAATATTAACCAATATGAAACATGCATACATATAGGTATTTAGAGGAAACGGTACCAATGTTTCCGTGAATACGGAGTTTACCTTTACCGTTGCGAATCCTTATCTCTTTGAGCTTTTGTGATCAATTTTGCAATTTCTCTTTAAAGTTCCATTCCCAAAGCTCCCCCTACAAATTTATCAATTACACTTTGGTACCCAAACTTTCTTGGGTCCATTGGGGTTAATTTTTTCCTTGAGGAATCCATGCATTCTTAATCATATTCTTGTTCATGCATTCAAAAATTTTATGTCCCTTTTTGTTACAAGCATGACATGTGACATTTTCATCTATTTCATTTTTAGCATGAGAATAGGATGCCTTAACAAAATAATTCTTCAAAAATTTTCTTTTAATATAAGGCCTATATCCTAATCCTTCTCTTTTAAATGCACATTTTTGGGATCCAATAAGCATATTAAAATTTTTATATCCCAATGTGAATTTCTAAGTATGTTTTGCAAATCTATAATCTTAGTATTTAATAAGAAATTTTCATTCAATATAGATTCGCAATTGCATGTCTTAGAGCTAGATGGCATATTTGATATGACATTTTCAAGTTCTAGCTTTTTCAATTTTAAACATGCATTTTCATCATTTAGGCATGCAATTTCTTTTTCATGTTTAGCCTTTAAGCATATCATATCATAATCTACAACATGAATTTTATCCATACTAGTTGCATGTTCAATTTTAAGTATCGCATGCTCCTTTTTAACTAACTTCAATTTCTTTTTAAGCATGTCACACAATTCTTTTAAACCATTAAAAGCATCAAGTAATTCAGAATTGTGTACCTCTTCTTCTTCGCTTTCTTCTTCAATTTCAAAGCGGATATCCTCATCCGTGATAGCCAAAATGCTATTGATTTATCGTTGACTTCTTCCTCTTCCTCCTCGGATGAGCTTGAATCGCTATCACTCCAAGTTGAAGTAGCTTTCATTGCCTTTTTCTTTGATTTTCCTTTCATTTTCCTCAATGGGCAATCCATAGCTATATGACCCGGTTTGTTGCATTCATAACAAACAATTTTCTTGTTCTTCCGCGGCCATTTTTCTTCTTTCTTTTCATCCGTCTTTGATTTTCCCTTTTGTTTTACGGATTGAAGAAGCTTCTTGAAATTTTTATTTATTTTAGTCAACTCATCATCACTATCACTTTCACTTGAGCTTGACTCATCTTTTCTTCTTGCTTTTAAGGCCAAGGATTTCCTTGTCCTTTTCTCATTCTTCCTCCTTTTTATCCATTTTGATCTCCATTTCATACTCAAGCAATTTGCCGACCAAATCATCCATCTTTAATGTGTTTATGTCGTTTGCTTCTTTAATGGAGGAGGTATAGCTTCTAAACTCTTTCGGGAGAGATCTCAAAATTTTCTTCACTTGATCCGATGTCCCGATGACTTTTCCCAAGGCTCCCAAATGATTGATGATGACCGTAAACCTCGAAATCATGTGATCGATTTCTTCCCCGGATTCCATCTTGAAATTGTCCAATTCGCACATGAACCGGTTGATCTTCGATTCCTTCACTTGGCTTGTGCCCTCATTGACCATTTCCAAAGACTTCCACAAATCATAAGCATTTCCACACTCCGGAAGTTTGTTTACTTGATCTCGATCAATGGCACATAGGAGTTGGTTGAGTGCTCTAGCATTTTGTGAGGCTATTTTTACATCCTCATTATCCCATTCCAAATTTGGCTTTGGAATATCAACCCCGTTGCTATCCTTCTTTGTTGGCATATTTGCACCCCGTGTGATAATCAAATAGGATTGCGAATCATTGGCTAGGAGATAATTTAGCATTCTCATCTTCCAATAATTGTAGTCCGTCCGGTGTGTAAAACGGAGGTCTAGTCGTTGAAAAACCCTCGGCAAGATTTGACGAGTTGCTTGTAGATGCCATGATCTATTCTCGGACGGTCAAGTCTTTCTTGAGAATACCTCGCTCTGATACAAACTGAAAGTACCTACAAGCAATAGCGACAAAGAAACTCTATACCAAGAGGGGGGGTGAATTGGGTTAATCGCTACAAATGCGGAATTATAAAATCTTTGCCGATTTTAAGCTCTTATTACCAAGTGGGAGTTTTAGGCAATTTTCTCTATTCCAATTAATAGCCTATATGCAAGTTTCTAAGCAATATTATAAATGTAATCAAACTTGCAAATAAGTAAAAGTTAAGGGAAAGAGAATATGACACCACGATATATAGTGGTTCGGCAAACCGTGCCTACGTCCACTCCCTCAAGCCTCGCTTGAAGATTTCCACTAGAATCGAGTTTTTCGTGGTTCACTCGTAACCAAGAGTTTTCCGCCACAAGGCACACTCCGAACCTTTTACAAGATTGAGTTTTATACGTAGGTGCACTCACAACCTTTACAAATTACCCAAACGAGGGGATTTCACAAACCGCAAGTGTTTTTGATATGAAAGAATAAAAACACACTTGGGCACTCACAAATAATAAGAAGATTGTGTGAGAGCAAACCCAAGTGTTTCTAAGCTCACAAAAATGTATGGAAGGTGTGTGTGTGAGCTTGGATGAGTGTTTATGAATATGAAGGTTTGAAACACTCTATTCTTGCCTTAGAAAATGTAATGAAGATATGTATTAAGTCTCTAACCTAAGGCAAAGGAGTTAGGGTTCTATTTATAACAAAATGCAAAGCTTTCCCTAACTTACAGCGAGACCGCGGCGAGCACACACCGGCGAGGGGACCGGATACCGGTCTAGGGCTCCAACGGTACATAACGTTCAAAAAACTAGCGTTGGGAACGGCGAGAACCGGCGAGGAGACCGGTAAGTAGTGTGTGCCGGTTCCAGAGGCATGATTGTTATGCCAATACCGGCATGAAGACCGGCGAGGAGACCGGCGAGGTATGGCCCGGTTCCAGTAGGCATGCGAAACAGGGGAAGGCCGTTTTAATGACGGTAAGGGACCGGTAAGGTCCATGCCGGTTCCAGAGAGCTTCCCTAAATACAAAATGCAGATTTGAAGGTTTTAATGCATTTTGTAACATGCCCCTAATGCATCTAAGTAAATGTGCATGATCCCTATGAGCTTAGGCACTTGAATATTACATTTCACATTACAAATTAAACCCTAAGCTAAGGCTTTTGCAATATAATCTTTATTTGCCGCAAGTCTTCACATTCTCGCTCTTCACCGCATATGCTTCGACACTTTTTGAATTGCTTCGTGTTTGCACGTCGAAGTCGTCGATTGCGTTGACGTCATCAAAATCCAATTACGCGACCAAGTCGCCAACAATAATCAAAGTTGTATTAGGATTCTTGTGGTGATTTAATTTTAATCTAATTAAAATTCTATTTGGGTTTAACTTCCTAAGAAGTTATTTAGTTCAAAACTAGCAATAACTCAATTTCTATTAAAATTCTTTCTGAAAATATATTTGAATGGAAAATAGAATTCTAATCTTACTCAAAATTAAATTTGGAAATTTTGTAAAATTTTGTAATTTCAAAAAATATATATAATATTTAATAATAATAAATTATACCTTGATGTGTTTATTATTTTGAATATCCTTCTTGAATTTTCCCTTACAGTAGTGCACCAAGCGTTGCACCTCTAGTTGGCATACTAACACTCCTCTACTAACAAATTGCTCACACTTTTGAGAATAAAAAAAAAAAACTATTTTTCTTTTCTTGGATGTTGATGTTGTAGAAAGGGAATCATAAAAAATAATTTTCTTTGAATTAGTCTTAAAACAAACTCGGAACAACCAAGAGAGAGGGGGAAAAATTCGGCCAAAAGAGTTATATCTCCTTTGGCCGAATTCTCCATCTATTTATAGATGAGGAATGCTTCAATTGTATCCCAATATAAGAATGACACTCCAAGGTATCTACAAATCAAATTTGGTCTCTTAAAGATTCTTTCCAAAATAAATTAGGATATTTAATCAAATTCGAAATCCTAATTAAATAAAAAATTTCCTTATTTAATCTTAATTATGACTCTAATTAATTTGTGTGCTAACCCACTAAATTAAAGCACAATAGATTAAATATTATTTTGGCCCAATAATTAATTAACTATTAATTAATCAATTTAACTTACTTAATTTTAATTAATAATTTAAATTTAAATTTAAATTTAATTTAATTTAATTTATAAATATCAAATATTTATTTAAATAATTAAATCTAATTTTATATTTCGAATTTATTAATCAAATTATTATTTTCGAAATATTCTGAATATCCTAATTCAATCAGGAAATCTTATTTGGCCAAAATAATCATTAATTTACTTTTAATAAATATCATCGAATTTGTAACATAGACGAAAACTATATTTGTGCGACCGTCATAGGTTTATTATCGAGTAGCAGAGAAATAATATTAACTCTTTAATATTTCATCTCTATGATATTTCACAGATCATGGGTAATCGCCTAACAACAAACCATGTCCCATAATCGATGAATGAAGTGGGAAAACATATAAACCTGTTGGAATACATTTCGAGCATTTCATCTCATTACTTCCGATATTTATGTTTCTTATCGAGTCTAGGATCATGGTTAGCTCAAATCATTTCTACTCGATATATCTTTAAACTCTATCTTATGGATTTGATATCTCTAAAATATCGACTGTTTTGGCCAAAAACTTAAATCCACAACTTTGAGTTTCCTTGAAACATCTTTAACTTCTATTATCAAAGCTATCGGATTTCATCTTGAAGCACACGTGACTGCGTATGTTAATGTTTCAAGATCATCTAGTATTTATTCAAATGACGTGGATAGTCGAATGAGGATATACTAGTGAACCATGAGAACAATCGCACAAGTCATCATGTGAACTCTTGTCAGAGGATATGACAACACTAATGTATTATTACGAAGATCAATAACCTTAGATAATATTACCATGTGATCTTATGTTTCTTGTGGCCGTGTTCGATATTTAATTCTACTAATGAAACATCTATTGTTTGTGTCATTATGATATGAGACTCATCATCCATTCTATTAACATCAAATGTCAATCTAGGCGACACACAACAATATTGGTCGAATGATATATTATTATTTTGTATAATAATCACATTTTACCAAAAACTTACTTTGAGACTTATTCATATAAATATCGTTGACTCTCATAATCACAAACTCATTTGGATTAATGATATTTATTTGACATAACATCTCATGACATACACATAGAATATGGATGTAACAATGTGTACAGAACAATTGCCTTTTATTAATAAATAATAAAATATATTATAAATATTATGTCTTAAATCATAACATCCATAAATGGTTTTAGGGCATACACTCTAACAGATATTATCATAGTTATAGAAAAAACATTGTCGAATTTTCTTTAAATTCTTATGGATAGTTTAATTGTGGGCTTGTACTAAGAAAATGTTTCTTTTATATGTTTTTGTTTTGTGTATTAATAGTTAGAAGTCCCCAAGGGGCGTGACTTGGTGGTGTAGGGTTCAAGATCTCACCTTGAGGTCCTAGGTTCGAATTCAGGGAGTGCGTTTCTTGTAAGAGTTTGAGACAGTCAGAGGTTTTACCTACCCCGCTTAAGCCCGAAAATGGTGGTTTGGTGGCGGGGTAGAGGAGGCTATTCCTACGTGACGAAGAGGAGGAGGAGACTACACCATCACCGAAACTTGGTCAGTCGACACCAAATGCAGTCACTACTCCACCGCTGATTGGTCATTCCACGCCTTATACATCGGAGGCTGTAGGCAAATGTATATTATTGTTATACAATATTATTGGCGGATAGAGAAGAAGTTGGGTGTATGATATTACGGCCCAAACTCGACTTTTGCGACATATCCACTTACTCTATATGCCACTTCACTCGAGACAAAGTATTAGGCTTTGCGTCCCCTGGCTTGGTGACGTAGGGTCCAGGATCTCACCTTGAGGTTCTGGGTTCGAATCCAATGGGTGCACTTCTTGTAAGAGCCTGAGACAGCCAGTGGTTTTATGTAATTTTCCAAAAAAAAAAAGTATTAGGCTTTGCAGGTGGAGATGGAACAGTTTCGAAATCAGTTGCAGGAGAGCGAACAACGAAATTAGACAAGTGAACAATGTGTAGCACATCTCGAGCAAATATTCAACAACATAAGCAGTTAATGGTGTTGTGAATAAACACACAATAATAGAGGTGATTGAGAGAAAATCTTCTTTATATATATCCACAAAAGAATTACAAAGCTTATAATCCAAGCTTTACAAAAATCTCTCAAACACTTACTCTCTATCTTTCCTCACGTTTTGGGATACTGATAATAATGGTTTGGGGCTCCTTTTATAGTGCCAAAACCGTGTGCTACAGTGCCACACGGTTTTGGCACAGCTTGCAGCAAGTTGGCAGTGGCTGGCATCCAAAGTCTGTCACCTTCAACTTTCGGCGCACGTGGCTTATGCATGCTGTGCATGCTTGACTTTGCTTCAACAAATCTCCCCCTCGGTGAAGATTTCCCCAAAATCTGAGCCGACCATTAATCATCCAAATCAGATCCTCCAAAGGATCCTCCCCTGGCTGCATCTGATGACTGCCTACGTACCCTGAGTTGGGATCAAGCCAATCGTAGTTCTCTGAATCTCCCCACTCTGACTATGTGGAGAGTTTTGTCATCCCGGCTATGGCACGACAGATTTCAAGCTTCTCCTTCGGTAAAACCTTCGTGAACATATCGGCACCGTTGTCGTCGGTGTGAATTTTCCTGAGTTCTAACATCCTTGAGCTCAGGACGTCCCGTATCCAGTGATACCTTACTTCGATATGTTTTGACCTCGAATGAAAGGTGGAATTTTTACCAAGATAGATAGCACTCTGGCTATCGCAGTACAAAATGTACTTCTCCTGCTTGAAACCCAATTCCTAGACGAATGTCTTCATCCACAGCAATTCCTTGCAAGCTCTGTAGCTGCAATGAATTCTGCCTCTGTTGTAGAAAGTGCAACACACCTCTGCAACCTGACTGCCATGCCACAGCTCCTCCTGAGAGAGTAATCAGATACCCCGAAGTAGACTTTCGGGTATCCACATCTCCTGCCATATCCGAATCGGTGTAGCCCATCAACACTGGCTTGTCGCTGCTTCCAAAACATAATCTCATCTTGGAAGTGCCTCGAAGATACCGCATAATCCATTTGACAGCATTCCAGTGTTCCCGTCCTGGGTTTGACATAAACCGGCTGACCAATCCAACTGCGTGTGCTAAGTCTGGCCTCGTGCACACCATGGCATACATAAGACTTCCCACTGCTGAGGTGTATGGAACCTGTTTCATTTCCTCCTTATCTGACTCAGTAGAGGGCTCTGTCTCGAACTCAATCTAAAGTGGGTAGCAAGAGGAGTGCTAACCGCTTTAGCCTTGTCCATCTGGAATCTCTGAAGTACCTTCTCGATGTACTCCTCCCGTGACAAGTATAATCTCCCGGCTTTCCGATCACGACCGATCCTGATGCCAAGAATCTGCTTAGCTGGCCCCAAGTCTTTCATCTCAAAAGACTTACTCAGTTGCTGCTTCAAATTATCAATCCTCGATTGATTCCTGCCAACTATCAACATATCATCTACATATAGCAGTAAGATGATAAAATCATCGTCAGAAAACTTCTGAACGAAAACACAATGGTCTGAAGTGGTCTTCTTGTATCCCTGCTCCCCCATAACTGACTCAAACTTCACGTACCACTGTCTCGGTGCCTGTTTCAAACCGTATAGGCTTTTCTTGAGTCTGCACACAAAGTTCTCTTTCCCGCTGACTCTGAAGCCTTCTGGTTGCTCCATGTAAATTTCTTCTTCCAGATCTCCGTGAAGAATACGGTCTTGACATCCATCTGCTCAACTTCCAGGTCGAGGCTTGCTGCTAAGCTGAGTACCACTCTGATGGATGACATCTTCACAACTGGAGAGAAGATTTCATCGAAGTCAATGCCTTTCCTCTGATTGAATCCCTTGACAACTAGTCTGGCTTTGTACCGGGGTTGTGAAGTGTGTCTCTTGTTGCTTCACCCTGTACACCCATTTGTTCTTCAAAGCCCGTTTGCCTATTGGCAATTTCACCAACTCAAAAGTGTGATTGTCATGCAAAGATTTCATCT
Source organism: Zanthoxylum bungeanum (assembly GCA_019454045.1). Taxonomy (NCBI): domain Eukaryota; kingdom Viridiplantae; phylum Streptophyta; class Magnoliopsida; order Sapindales; family Rutaceae; genus Zanthoxylum; species Zanthoxylum bungeanum. The sequence goes on from SKCR01036744.1 coordinate 260,704, forward strand.
CATCTTGCATGGCTTCCTCCCATTTTTCTTTGTCATCTGTTTCCACAGCCTCCTTGTAGCTCTCGGGTTCTCCCCCGTCAGTAAGCAGCACATACTCATATGCAGAGTATTTGGTTGAAGGTCGCCTCTCTCTGTCAGACCTTCTCTGTGGAACTGTTGGTGGAACTTCTGGTACTGGTGGTTGATCATGATCATCATCTCTGGGAGCTTCATCACCTGTACCCTCATGTCTGGGAACCTCATCTTCAACTCGTACTGGCACCGGTGTCTGAGGTTCTGGATTCACATTTCTGTATTGCTTGGCATTGTCTTCATCTCATTTCTGATATCTTCTATGGTCTGGTCTTCAATAAAGACAACATCTCGGCTTCTGACGATCTTCTTCTCCACATGATCATACAATTTGTAGCCGAAATCATCCTGACCATAGCCAATAAAGACACACTGTCGCGTCTTTGCATCAAGCTTGGATCTCTCGTCCTTTGGGATGTGTACAAATGCTTTGCACCCAAAGACATGTAAGTGCTCGTACGACACTTCTTTACCTGTCCAAGCTTGGTTAGGAACATTACCTTTCAGTGCGACCGTTGGGGACATGTTCAAAACATGAACTGCTGTGATGAGTGCCTCCCCCCAAATGTCTTCGGCAGCTTGGCTTGTGACAGCAAGCTTCTGATCCTCTCGCACAAGGTTCTGTTCATCCTCTCAGCTAGGCCATTCAGCTGAGGTGTCTTCGGAGGTGTCGTTTGATGTCTGATTCCTTGCGTCTTGCAGTACTGATCAAACGGACCTCTGTATTCTCCACCGTTATCTGTTCTGATGCACTTCAGTTTCTTGCCGGTTTCTCTCTCCACCAAGGCATGAAATTCCTTGAACACTCCCAGCACTTGATCTTTTCTCTTCAAGGTGTATGCCCATATCCTCCTTGAATGATCATCAATGAATGTCACAAAATACAGTGACCCTCCGAGTGTTCGTGTCTGCATCGGACCACATACATCTGAATGTATGAGATCTAGTACCTCCGGTTTCCGTTGAGGCGGGGAGCTCTGGAAGGATACTCTGTTCTTCTTTCCAGCCATGCAGTGTTCACACTTCCGTAAGTGTGAGTTCTTCAGTTCCGGAAGAACATTCCGCCTGCGTAGTATCTTCCATCCTGTTTGGCTCATGTGACCGAGCTTTTTATGCCATAACTCGGCTGCCTCATTGCTGTTGACTGTATTTATGCTACTATTTGAAAGCTTAACATGCATTAAATACAGGGTTGAGTCTTTCTTACCTCGTGCCACGACCATTGATCCTTTAGTGAGCTTCCAGCATCCGTCACTAAAGGTGCTGCAGAAACCTTCATCATCCAGCTTTCCTGTTGAGATCAGGTTTACCGGATGTCTGGGATGTGCTTGACTCCCTTCAACACTAGCCTTGTCCCGTTCTCTGTTTCAAGGCAGATGTCTCCAATACCGACGGCTTTGGACTGTCCGTCATTCCCCATCCTTACAGCACCGTAGTCTCCCGGTGTGTAAGATGAAAAGAAGTCTCTGCGAGATGTGGCGTGTATGGAGGCGCCACTATCTATCACCCAACTGGTCTCGTGGCTGGCAAGATTCACAACAGCTTCTTCATACATTATGCAAAATTCTTTGGAGGTCTTCTCGGTGTTAGTAGCAACTCTTTCTTGATTAGAGTCACCATCTCTCCTGGACTGCTCGTTCTTCAACTTGTAGCAATCCCTCTTCATATGGCCTTTCTTTTTGCAGTGATGCTGACTCCTGCATTCTCGTCCTCTTTCTTGATTTCCCTCGGTTCTTGTCTGATCTCCCTAGGCCTCGGCTTTTACTCCTCCCCCTTCTGGTGTTCTTTTCTGTCACTAGAGCTTCTGAGGTTGAGGCTGATGCTGACTCCTGCATTCTCGTCCTCTTTTCTTCCTCGAAGATCCTGGTCTTTGCCATCTCCATAGTGACTTTCCCATCTGCGGCTGAATTGATCACCGTAGATCTGAACGTTTCCCAAGATTCTGGTAACGTATTAAGGAGTATTAAGCCATTTACCTCATCTCCGAAGTCTATGCCCAATCCAGACAATTCATTCATGTTCCGAGGAAGTCATTGATATGATCCGCCACAGCTGTACCCTCCTGGTATTTCAAACTCATCATCTTCTTGATGTAGTACAGCTTGTTGTTGCCAGTTTTGCTCGGAAAAGCTCCTCCAGCTTTCCCCATAAGGTACGTGCATTTACATCTTCACTAACATGGTTGACGATACTATCGTCGATCCACTGACGAATAGTACTGCATGTTTTCTGGTGAAGATTAGCCCACTTCCATCGGTCATTCCTTCTGGTTTCTCCTCCAGAAATACCGGTCCATCATAGTCCTTCACATACAGAAGGTCTTTCATCCTTCCTCTCCATGTGAAATAGTTTGTACTGGTTAACAAAATCATTTTTCCGTTGCTCCCCTCCATCATAAAAATTCTAAGCAGAATTTCAAAAAACGGACCTCACCGTTGCGTTCGGAATGGTCGAAAATGGTGGAAATGACACTTCGTTTGTCAAAATCCGACACAGGGACCAAATTAGCAAATTCCAGAAATTACAGGGGTCAAATGCAATTTCCGAAAGTTCAGGGGCCAAAGTGAAATTACGGAAAAGTTCAGGGACTAAATTGCAATTTACAAAAAGTTCATGGACTAAATGTAAATATCTGAAAGTATAGGGCTAAAATGTAATTTTCAGAAAGTTCAGGGACCTATCTGAAATTTACCAGGCACCGCTGACGTGGCACTGCTGACGTGGCACTGCTGACGTGGCACCTGACGTGTCGATGACGTGGCAGCTGACTGGGCGCTGACTGTACGCTGACTGGGCGGTGACGTGTCGCTGACTGGGCTGCTGACTGTGCGCTGACGTGCGCTGACTGGCGCTGACGTGGCGGATGACTCGCTTCGTCTTCAACCTTTGGGCGCGTGTGGCGCGTGAGATGCGCGTGGGGCGCGTGGGCTTCTCTCTAGACGAGCTGCGGCGCGTGAGGCGTGCTGGGACCTCCGTTTGATCGCCGGAAAATACCACCGTGCTCGTCTCGCCGTGAAAAGTCCGATGCTATGCTCAAAATCGATTTTCGACAACTTTCGTCGGAATCGACTTTCCGAACCGAAACTTCGTTTCTGAATTTCGGGATCCCTCCGTGGAACCGTAGCTCTGATACCACTTGTTGTGAATAAACACACAATAATATAGGTGAATTGAGAGAAAATTCTTCTTTTATATATATCCACAAAAGAATTACAAAGCTTATAATCCAAGCTTTACAAAAAACTCTCAAACACTTTACTCTCTATCTTTCCTCACGTTTTTGGGATACTGATAATAATGGTTTGGGGCTCCTTTTATAGTGCCAAAACCGTGTGCTACAGTGCCACACGGTTTTGGCACAGCTTGCAGCAAGTTGGCAGTGGCTGGCATCCAAAGTCTGTCACCTTCAACTTTCGGCGCACGTGGCTTATGCATGCTGTGCATGCTTGACTTTGCTTCAACAAATGGCTTGCAGACTTTTGAGTTAATGAGAATCCTATATTATCTGTGTTACTTTAATTTATATGTTTTTTATATGTAGTGTTGAGAAAAATATCTCACATCGATTTATATTAGTTCCAAAACTAATAATGTAAGGGTAGGATAATCTTTGACTCTTAAGCTGGCTTTTAAGTTGAGTTATATTCATAAATTTCAATATAATATTAGAGATAAGATTGGGTTTATACTACATATTTATGTGACATATACTAAACAAAAGCTAACATGCACGTGAGGAGGATAGGCTTATGGTAGTTAAAAAACCAACAATACAAGGGTTGGTTGACCACGAACTCTTAAGTTAGCTTTTTGGATTAAGTTAAATTTCATAAATTTCAATAAGGAGGATTAAACATTGAATTTGTTTAGTATATTTTTGTAACGACACAAAATTTAAATCGGGAACCAAACCCAAGTTTATTTTATTTTGTTATAACTTGGGCCTAAGATCTTGTTGCTTAAAAGTCCCTATATTTTCCTTAAAAGACACACAAATTTAAGGAATAAACAAAAGCCTAATTTAGCCCAGCCAATCTCTCTAACTTCTGGTCCACTCCCTAAATTTTCTAGAAATATCTATAATTATCAAAACTTATCTCATAACTTAAGGAATAACCAAAACCAAAAAGCATATTCTTGAACCTGGCCGAACAAGTAAGAAAGGAGAGGAAGCAAAATTATTTTTCTTTAGCCAAAATATGAGAGCAATCAATGAAGATCAAGTATCAAGAAGAAAACCCCAAGCTTTAGGAAGTGAGTTGAAGAAGGAAACAAGTGAGTGAAGGTAAGAAGAAACTCCTCTAACAACTTTTATTATTGATTTTGTGAAATAACATGTTGAATATATGTTAGTGATGTTTATAAAGATGATATAGGTAGGTGAATACTTAGAAAAGGAAAATTATGATGTACCATGTATAATACAAAAAATCCTAGAAAATTAATCTTATTAGAATATTGATGATTAAGTATTGAGAAAGATGGGAGTTGGTTACCAATGAGGTAAGAAACACATTGGAGTGATAAATTGGTGTGAGGAAATAATATGGATAATATTTTAATTCTTATGTGCTAAGTCAATTAATAGGGACATGGAAAGAGGGGGCTGTTTTAGGTTGTTGGATGAAGAATTTGTTGAAATATGATTATGGGATTTGAGAGAGTAACATAAGTGTAGGTTATGGTAATGATGTTTAAATGGACATGCTGTACGCCAAGTATTCGAAAAAATATATAACCTAGATTAAATTAATAAAGTAAGCAGGTTTTAGGCATAATAAATAGTATTTATAATAATAAAAATTTTGTTGGGGGTTGCCAAATTAAGGGTTTAAGTAATACGACAAAATAAGGAAATTGAGTAATGATGTTAACCTGACACAGTTTCTAGATAGGTCATAAAAATTAGTCATAAGTTGAGTTTTTGATGTCCAAATGATGAACCTTAAAATTCTGAGTAAAATAGAAATATAAGAAAGTAACATATCCAAAAATCAGAATTTTTTTACTTTAGATGAAGCCAAACCGAACTTGTTGCCATTGCACCAAGTTTTCTAACTAAACAGCCCCTGAATTTCGGTTTAAAACTTGAGTTTTCGAAATCGAAATTGAAATCCGTAAAAATTGACATAAACTAAACACACTAAGGACCATTATATTAAAATTTATGCCCTTGAGTCTATCCCAATTAATTGTAGTGAATTTTCAAATATAACAGTTGAGCAGGGGATTTTTAATGATTAGGTAGAATTTGAACTCTCGCTACCACACTTCCAAAACTTCGAATCTAAGTCCTAAAAAATTCTTAGATAACCTGAGTACCTTAACTTTTTAGTGAATTTGGGATCTCATGCATTGTATAGCCTAATTAATGTTTAAGAATTATTTTTGTGATGTCTAGTCTAATGAGTTCGATTCATTATATAATACAGATAGGAGCTCACATCGTTAACGATTCCATAGTGAATTTCTAGACAATCATCAAGCTCTGTGAGTGGATATCTATATTTTCGTAATATTTTGATTTGTGAGTTGATAATATGATATTTAAATTTATGTTTATACGTATTTAAAAAGGAAGGATTTCATATACATATTTTTAAATACGTTTATGACTATATGATTCCGTCTCAACACTCGAAAATATTTTTTTTGATGTTTTTAAACCGTAAAACTTTATTTCCGTCGAGATGCTTGAAAATCTGTTTTCGTCATGGTGCTTGATAGTTTTACGTTTTTGACCCTCCGTGACACTTATATATGTTTCGTTCTGGTTCCGCCGGGGCCTTGTTATGGGGTCCTGACCATCGGGAAATGGCTGGCCCACTACCCTTTGTTGACATGGTTTTGTTCGAACATTGCTCGGTCTTTGGGCGCGATTCGGGTAATAGACGCTTGTTGATTTTGATGAGACTATTCCGAAAAAGCATGATATGAGATTTTGATAGCAGTTTTAAGATTCTGATGAGTTTTTACATAATGGATTTTATTTGATTATGTTATTTTTGATATCCACTCATCAGAATGCATGTATTTCGGTGTGAGGTAAGTCTAAATGTATATAATGTTACTTATATAAAGTATAAGTATTTATTTAAAATCAGTAAGTTTTTTCTTATAACATTAATTAATTCATGAAATAGTTTAATAAATGTCTATTATAGTAACATAGTTAAAGGAATAATCAAGAAAATTTAGATATAGTCAGTGGCTCAGTGTGGTGATGAGGATCCATAACCTGCCGTAACATCTCTGCACTGAGGATGTTATAATTTTAATGTAATTAAGGTTATTTCATTATGACTTAGAGGTCATAGGTTCGAGTGGTAGAAACAATCTCTTTACCAAAAAAAGAATAAAACTACGTACATATTGAATTCTCTTCAAAGCCCACCGCATAGAAATCCTAATGCGCTAGGTTATTCTCGAAGGTTCATTCAATTTTTTCACCATACTCTTTTTATCCAAATTAACAGTCAACTAATTTTAGGGTTAAATTTAGAGAAAGTATGTGTGAATAAAACATATAACTTCATTTAAATGTGTGTGTTTTCAAACTTCCGGAAATGTATTTTCAAATTACTCACAATCGCGGACTTAAGTTTAAAGTGCTATTCTTCCTTAAAAATACATTTAATTTTTTAGTATTAGTAGAAATACGATTTTGCTTCTAATTCCACTTCGATTTCTTTTTCCCTAACAATTAAATACAATATGAAAATAAAAATAAGCCACTCATTTATCAAATGGAACATATCGCTCATTTTTGAAGTCGAAAGTTGGTTGGAGTTCTCAATCATATGAAAGTACGTAGCCAAACTTTATTTAAATGATATGTAAAATAAAAGAAATAATAAAAAAACTTTTAAATATTCAAATTCCTTTTTTGTGATATTAAATATATTCTCAATCATTCTCTTAAAATTTAGTTAATAAGCAATTCAAAACGGATTAAAGAAATTCTCTTAATTATCAATTAAACTCCATAAGATTAGAAAAAAGATAAATTACCTCCAACTTTCCTAAGAATGTAAAAAATTATGAGGACTGATAGTGTAATTAAATACCCACTAAGATTGTCTTATCCTCAAAGATTCCAATTAATAACTATTTTTTATAGTGACATTGAAGACAAGGACTTCAGTATTCAAAATTGAGACCATGGGTAGATAATATTTGGTTGTCATATGACACTCTAGGTGACCTGGAAATAGTAGCAAATGAATTAATGAATCCCACTTTATTTTAATTACAATTTTATAATGAAATTTCTAAAAAAGTTTATTTTAATTCAATATTATAAGATTTTACTTCGATCTTACTGTCATTATTATTGAATGAGAGTTTCTTGGGATAACTATTATTTGATTATGAAATTTTCTTGTATAAAGATAGAGATGGCAAAAAAAATCCGAATCCGGATAAATTTGGATGGTTCAAGTAGACCCGATCATCGGTTCGGTTCGGTTCTGAGCCGGAACCGAACCGTTCAGTTCCCGATTCTATACGCTTGTGGAACCGGAACCGAATCAGATCAGATGGTTCTGGTTCCGTTCTGTTTTTTTAATTGATTTAAAATTTTAATTTTAATTTTTTTAAAAAATAAAAATGAGATTTGAAATTTATTAATTTGAAAATATTAATTTGAATTTATATTACATTAAATTAAAAATAAAATAAAAGAGCTTGAACTTCAATCTTTAAAAACTTAAATTACTTACGTATCCTCTTGTGGTGAGAGGAATCAAAGCTCACGTAGTTTCATTACATTTTTTAAATAGTTCCCCATTAAAATTACTTACTCATCATCATTCTTTGTGCCCGTTGTTGATTATTCGGCTCTCGTTCCGCTTGCACTTGAAGATGCATTGTCAAACAAGTCTTGAAAGTCATCGGGGGCATCTTCTTGTTACCTCAGATGAGCTCGGGTTCAATCATTCACACATGTTGTTGCTTCTAAAATATTCCCTCATAAGCTGAAGACTTATTCAAAGTAACGATGGAAACAAGTGATGCCATCATATTTTTAGCAATAATTGATAAAACATGATAGACATTTTGATGTTGGTTCCACCAGTCAAGTACTTGAAAATTTTTACTTACTAAACTTTCAGAAGGAGACTTGAAATTGGTTGATAAATAATTATCTAATTTCGGGTTAATAGTTGTGATTTTCCTTTGTTTTTTTTTCGTTGTAGTAACCAACGATCACATATGCTAAGTCTTGAATGTATTACGGGACCGCTACTAGATTATCCCGATGATTGCAAGTTATATCTACTGACATAATCATTAAATAAATCTATTAAATCAATTTTTATTCTACCTAAAATATCATAGTAAGTTTGTAAGCCACTATTCAAACCTTCTAATTTAAATTTAGGATTAAAAAACTTCTTTAAAATAACTTAACCATTTTCTCTTCATAACAATAATACCTGCAATTAAAATAATATCATTAATATTTGAACTTTCCGCATGCTCATATAAAGTACCAACAATATTCAAACATTCAACAAAAAAAATTATTGTTGGATAATAAACTCCACTAAAAATATCTGTTGCATCATTAAAAACTTTTAAAATTTCTAATTTTTTTCTCAAATAACCGGTTGACTAGGCAAAAGTGTTATATATATGTTGAGAAAAAACTACATAATACATTTTTGTATTGAAAAACTTAAGTTAAAACAAAATAAGTTGAATTCTAATGAGTTGGAACATCTCGTGAAATTTTTACCGATTTAACACCATTTAATTTGCAAAACTTGGCATATTTTCTCTTGACATTAGAATATGACCAAATACAATTAAATACAATCTTAATAAGATTAATGTGATGTTCTAAAAAAGTCAGACCATCTTGAACACATAAATGAAGAACATAACATGTGCAACAAACATGAAAAATCGACCTCCCAAATTTGGTTGACATATTTCTTTTAAATCTCTAATTGATGCAGTATTTGCAGATACATCGTCAAAACCGATTATTAAAATTTTACCTAATAAATCATATTCATCAAAAATTACTTTAATCATTTTATAAATATTTTGTGCAGGATGATGCTCATCAAAAACTCTAAATGCAATAAGTCATTTTTCCATGTTCCATGATGCATCAATCCAATGACAAGTCACACTCATGTATGAGTGTGTTTGCTAATGGTCACTTCATATATCAGAACAAATAAAAAGATGACTTTTAATATCTTTAAATATTCCATTTAAAATCATTTTACCATTTTTGTATAATTTAAAATTTTATCATTTTTTTTTGTATTTCTAGGCATTTTACAGGCAACATGATTTAAATTATTTCGAACATAATTAGTCAAAATACTTTTTTCACCAAAATTAAAAGAAAGATGTCGCATACAAGTCAATTTAGGAAATTCTTCTCTATTTTTAGCATCAGAATATTTAAATAAATCTAAAAAACTTGTACCTCAACTCGGTGAAATGTACATGTCCATTTGAGTTTGTGTTGTATCAAGTCCAATTTCAGCGACATGATCTCTATCAAAGTGCATGTTCATATTGCCATAACCTCTAGTAAATTTGTAAGATACACCACAATAGTTGCATATTGCTCTTGAACCTTCATTTTCAGTCTCGACTAAATGAAAATGAATTTTAAAAATATCGGAAGATCGAGATTTAACTTCTCTTCTCCGTGTAAATATACTTTGACCGCTCTCTTGGGTTGGCACTTGAACATGGCGTTCTCAGACGAGCTTGTCATTTTTTTGTTAATATTGAAGAATTGCAAAATTAAATCAATAGGAGAAATTGAAGAAGAGAGAATAAAAAAAAAATCGAGAATTGAAAATTTACACATTTTTGGATTATTTTTGTGATACCTAAATTGCCCCTAAAACTAACCATACTAGTTGTTGGGCCACACCCACACAAGCAATTGCTCCCTGCTGCTTGTGTGTATTAGAGTTGGTGCTCAGAGTGCCAATCCGGTTCGTATTTATGTCTGATTCATAAATACGAACAATTCTGTTTTCCATAATATTCTTAATTATTGGTAGCACCATTGTCTTTTATACACTTATTCGATCTAATTACGATTAGATATCTGATTATGATTAGATCGAAACTAAATCTGGTTTAGTGATACATGTATATTAGACAAAGACCATATGATTTACAATATAGTGCGCAGTTACAACATAGTTTGTAATTGACATTGGGAAGCGCACTTTAAGATGTATATCCTTAAATAAAGTTCGTGGTCAAGATTTACTAACACGGGTCGGTTAGTAAAATCCTCTGAGACCAGTACATTTCGTATATCGTGACTTGGTCCGATGGTTTATCCCAGTGAACCATGAGTCTCGGGAAACTCGTATAGACATGTAGGTGTTTATTTGATAAGACACTGAACGACTCACTGAAGATTTCCTAATAGATGATACACCAACGTCAATAGGAATCTTCTCGAGTTGAGCGAACATAGTGGTCCTTCGACTTGAGATACCACAATGGGATATATGATTTATCCTCCACACTTTGATGGCAGTCACACAAACGATATATTCATGATCAGACCTCCGTCTGTTCGTTGGGTGTGGACTGATGCTCATGACATCCAGTGCCTATCAAGATAGGATCCGTCAGTTATGTGTACATGGCATAGGCATCCTCACGTGTTTACGATCTAGTAAATCCATGGCCGTGGTATAACTTCGGAAATCAGTTCCGAGTGTTATTTAGAGATCGTAAATTGAAAGTCGACTATATTATACCAAACGGGTTTAACGTTTTTATCTATACCCCATGTATAATATGGATAGCCTGTGACAACTGGATTATACGTATGCAATGACCTCGACTTGCATAGTTTAGCGAGATTATATGTGGTCGTCATAATCCATGAGTGGGTGGATTATGGACACGAAATTACATTTCGTGACGGATAAACCTAAACTTAGAGAGTCCCACAATATGAAGTGTACTTGTTGAGCACTTGGGCAACACAATATGAATAATACAAATTATTCATAATACTTCACCGGATTAAATGAGTTAATTCAGATTGTTTAATCGATTAAACGATAACATATGCCTTGGAAGATTTTTCCGATAATAATTATTATGTATTGCATTTGATACATAATACGATTATATACACATTAATTATTCCTCAAATGAGATTTTGACACATGCCATAGATATATGTATTTGTTATTTATTGTAAATAAAAATACATATATAATAATAATTATATTAATTGATTATTTGGATATTTAATTGTTAAATATTTGAATAATTAATTAATTAAACTTTTTCCATAAATGTTATGAAATTTATTTAGATATTATTGGAACAATTGGCATGAATTAAATTAAACTTTATGTGTGTAATTTTGATTGGATAACATAAAGTTTAATATGTATATTTATTTATTTATTTGGATTAAATAATACAATTGGACAAATTTGCCCCTCCTTAGTCGGTCAAGATAAAATAAAAGGGAAAACTGTTTTCTTCTTCATTTTGTCATCTCCATGGCCGAAAATTAAGACCTAAAAAGCTCTCAAGTTTGATTGATCAAATCATGAAGAAACAAAGGAAAATTCAAGAAAAAGTTTGGGATTTCAAGAGATTAAAGGTAATCTACTTAACCCTATGCTTGAAATTTAGTTTCATGTTTTCTTGAATTCTTAGAATGGTTCTAGGGTTCCTTAGTTTCTTGAATTTTGGGGCTTTTGATGCTGGTTGATGGATTTGGAAGCTTGAAGCATGTGTGAAGTAGTTTTGAGTAATATTATTGTAATATTTATTCATTTTAGTCATTTGATGACATGTTGCCATTCTAGAGTGTTATGACCACTCTTGTAATGCCTAGAATTGTTCTTGGATTGTTCATATATGGTGACTTTGGTTGGTGTCTTGATTAATTAGATTAATCTTGAAAATTTTGGATTAAAGCATGAAAAATTGGTAAATTCGGTTTCTGGATCAGATATGGTAGAACTTGATATTTTGTGATGAATTTGATGTCATATGAATGTATTGGATGTGTTTTTTGGAGTTGGAACAATTACCGGAAATTATTTCGGAGTTGAAATAAGCGAAAACGGTGAAAAACGGCGTTACCGGGTGACTTTTGAGCCAACCGGGTGACGGCTGTCCAAACAGTGAGTTCGTCACTGTTTGGGCAGCCCATGAACTTCCCTAACACTATTGGGGCTGACCTGGGCAGTCCCCATAAGTGTTGGGTGGTCGGTTCGGTCAAAAACACGTTTTGCGTCATTTTGCGGAAAAATATTTTTCGTAAAAGTTTCGCGACGTTTCATATATATTTATGTCGTTATTTGATATCGAATAAATATTTTTAGGTGAAATATGAATAAATTATTTATATTAGATATTGAATAATTTATTCAGAAATTTAAAAAAAAATTAAATTACGATTTCGCCCGAACCGTGCTTCCGCTGCGCCCTTCGCCCAAAACCCCAACAGTGTGGGTATCGCCCAACAGCTAGTAGCCGTTGGGACTTGGAACCGTACGATTCCGGTTGGAACCTTGGAACTGGTTGGAACCATGGAACCTGTTGGAACTGGAAGGTTCCAACGGTGTAACATCCCCGATCTGGAAGATGCTACCGGCAGGGGATAGTCTGTTCTAATCCCAATAAGCCTCTGACTCTTCAACTATGATTAATTACTAATACTCTTCTAATTTTATTTTATATTTGGGACAGTGGCCCAAACTTAAATAACATACAAACTCAACTACCATATCTATATGTATATATATTGACACTTACTTTTACAATGATTGTTCTAAACAAAAACTAATGCAAGACTTTTACTTAACACTGACTGGACACTCTCTGACTATGACTTGGACTGGTGGACTACATCTCTAGTGACTGCATCAGTATCCGTCCTTCTGAGCTCGTCCTCCGAGAAACCTGCAAGATACAAAAACTGGAGTGGGGGTTAGATCTCTATACGATTTAAGTGAGTGAACGAAAACTGAAAAATGTTGTAAATCTTTTAGCTTCAAACCATAGTTCCAAAAACATCTTTATATAAAAACTTGGTTACTGAAAACTTCGTCTTTCTGAAAACTGCTTTGAAACTCTGGTTCTGAAAACTATTTCTGAAAATCTGATTTTCTGAAAAACTATTTACTGAAAATCTGTTCTCTGTGAACTGCTATGTGTCTGAAAACCTTGACGATTGAGGGCGTTACTTATCGCCGTCCCCCCATACGCCTAGCTGTAGCCAGCAGTGTAAATCCATGACTTTGGAGCGTTACGTATCGCCTTCCCCCAAAGCATGACACTACTGTCTCTGAAACTGGTGGTCTTGGGGCATTACGTATCGCCGTCCCCAAAGCCACAAACTAGAATTGAGGGTGCGGATCTATGCTACCACCCAAGCTCTGAAATCAGGATTTTGGGTCATCTGTCATCCCTAGTCCTAAACTAGGATCTGGGGGTGTTACGTATCACCGTCCCCTCAGTCCTCTACATGTGCACATGTTCTCTGTATCCGTCAATTCCAACTGTATCAAGTTACATACTGGGGTAAGTTTTTACCTCATGCCCCGAAAAATATAAAAATCATACTGGAAACATTTCTTTTCTAAAACATTTCTCAAATCATGCTAAATCATAAATGATATGAAAACAAACTTGGCTAACGCCCTATTTGTAGAAAAAGTAAGTCTGATATGAAAATGCGAATTGAAAAACAAGTAAAAGAGAAAGTGTCCACTCACTGTTTTGGAATCTGGCTGGTACTGGATCCATTACCGAACATAGTTGCGATTCCTGAGGATAATCTAGGATTGGAAACTTGATTAATATATATATAATATATATATATATATATAGTAAAATAAACCTTGATATCTAACTAAGCTTAACGATACGTCAATAGGTTTTACATACGAGGCTTGTCACATTCATATTTTGATGTAAGATATGTATACGAACTGATACGAGACCCCAAGGGTGGTCTCTAACGCGTTAGGATGGAACTGGGGTGGTTTAAAGCTGTTTCAGGCCATATTTTGAACTCGCGTCGCGACGCAGGCCAGGGCACGTAGCGACCCGCACGAACCAGAAACGTGCCCAGATTTTTCTCTTGCGCGTCGCGACGCGACCTTGAAAACCAGGACTCTGTTTTTCTTCTCCAAGCTCATCCAAAGCTCAAATCATCCAACTCTTCTCCATTCTAACGCTTCCATACTAAAAACCAATACACAATACACCAACTTACACTCAATTTAACATACATCCAACCTCCAATTTATCAATAATTCAATTCTTTATATACTAAACCACTTACTAATCCCAAAACTCATTAACCCATTTTATCACTTTAATTTCATATCCTTAACTAACCTCAAACTTATGAGTTTTAATCATATCTCAAACAAATTATGTTAATAAAATAATTTACAACATGCTTATATCATCCTTAAATCATTAAAAATCCACAAATCTAAAATTTTGGGTTAAAGGCCCTTACCTTATTTATTGTTGTTTCCTTCACCCTCCATGCCTCCTAAGGTTGCCAAGCTCTTTTCAATTTATTTTCTTCCTCCTCTTCTTCTCTTCTTCTTCTTCTTCTTCTTCTTCTTTATTTCTTTCTTCTTTTTCTTCCCTCTATTTTCTTCTCACGTATTTTCCTTTCCTTTGTTTCCCCAAATTTATGATTTGTGAATAGTACTTCCTTTATATAGTGGGGTGCCTTAGATATTTGGAAATTTGTGGAAAAGTATAGAAGAGTGTAGAAAGTTTGAGATTTTTACATTTGACCCCGAAATCACTATTCATCTGAATTTTGACTTACGTTTTTGACCTAGTTATAGTTCGATTTTGGAAAAATGTTCAACGCGGAAGTTATAAAATTTATAAAAATCAGAGTTCGTATGAAAACGTTACGCCTCGAATACCACGGGTTGTCTAAAGGGGAACATCATACAGTCTCGTCCCGGGACTTTAATTAACTGATCGTCCCCAAAGTCAAACCATGAGTATATTTGAGTCTCAACATAATTTATTTTATGTGCCTTCGTCCCGTACGTAACAGTACAGTTGAATACAGTAGTAAAAACTACTGGTTGTTACAAACAGTTCCGGTTTGAACCGTTGGAACCGTCCGGTTCTTTTCGGTTCGGCTAGGATAGAACCCTAATCGAACCGAACAAATCTGGAATCAGCTGGAATCGGAACCGGCTGGAATTAATATTATTTTTTTATGTTTTATATTCGATTTTTGATTTTTAATTTACAAATTCAGAACTTGATATCTGATATGAGGAAAAGTGATCCGAATCCATGTTCGGGAAGGCAAAACCCAAATTTGAATTCGGAAATTGCCATGCCTACATAAAGGTATTGATAATTGTCAAGTTGCTTTCGATTTATAATTAATTATTAATATGGGTTGGGGAAGATGTGTCTATAAGGTCATTGTCTTTAGAAACTTAAATGATTTTTTTTAAATAATAATAATAATAATGACAAATTTAGTTGCTAAATGTATTTATAATATAATGCAACTTTCATATACACATATCTTTCATTGTTAAAATAATCACAAGTAGATGTCAGATAATGATTGGCAATACACGCCAAAATATTGACCGACTCAAGTGAGTCTAAACAGAGGTCTAAAGATGGGTACACTATTTAGTAGTTTTATTTTTAGATTATCACTCCAAAAGAATGTTGGATTACCTATCGATATTACCGACCGAATACATTATGTTGGTAAAAATCGGTAAATAACTGATCGAATACTGATGTTTACAGTCCGATAAATTGCCGAAGAGACTAATCCGTTGGTATTCCGTCGGAAAAAGTCGCACTTGGAGCCAAGAAATGGCGCTGAATTTTTACCGACGTCTTACCGACCATATTTTCAGTCGGTAAATAAAGTCATTTTACCGACCGGATAGATAGGTCGTTATTATGTCAAATTTACCGACCGATTACATATCGGTCAGTAAGTGTGAAATAATATTAAAAAAATTATTAAAAAATCATTATATACCAACTAAAATATATTGACAGAAATATAGGTCAGTAATTACCCACTGATTACAAGTCGGTCGGTAATATTAGGCGCCTAACAACAATTGGGCGTTAAGATATGGCACCAAAACAAACGTTTTACCGACCAACATTCATATCAGTCGGTAATTTACCGCCATTCATATCGACTGAATCAATTCGATCGGTAATATTTCAGTTACCACCATAAAAGCTCGCTGTGAATTTTCATTTACCGATGGAATAAAATTCTGATCGATTTTTTACATTTACCTATCGAGTACTTCGGTCAGTAAAAATCCAATATAAAAATCATTTTCTTCTTCCACGATTCAGTCTCTTTCTCTCTTTCCTTCCTTGTAAAACCACTAAAATTGGACCGCCGAAGCTCACACGAAGCCGTTTGCTGTCGTCGGAATTTGGGTAAGTTAATTTGTTAGTTTTTATTTTTATTGTGATATAATTTTTATTTTGATTGTTAAATTTTTGTCTATTTTCTCAAATAATTTAATTTTCCAATTTTTTTGTGTGTGCCTCAAACACAAAACTAAAAAATTTAAAAAAACTATTTGGAATGTTTTTGTTGTTGCCGAATTGATGTGTTGATAAAATCTTATTATTATATTGTTGTAGCCAAATATTGCTTGAGTTGTTCCCCGACAACGACGCCAAAAATTTGTTGCGATATTTTATATCGTATTACAAGTGTACGATGTCAAGTTTTAGTAAAAATGAGTGAAAGAGTGTCGAACCCACAAAGATTGTATTCAACTCACACTAAGTACTATAATTGATAATCATAACTTTATTCATAAAACAACTAAATTTAGAATAAATTAATATTGAACTAAAAACTAAAGAATCAATATATTAAAACATTTGATAAAAGTAATCCAATGAATAGAGAGATTCTAGAGTCTGATTTCACTTAGTTATCCCCTATGTATTTGTCATGTCATTCAAACCTTATTAGTTGCGTTGTTTATAAGTCAAGAATCCTAAAGTATTCCACTCCCTCTCTCGAGCAATAGTGAAAATATTATCAATTACAAACTTCGATATCCCTATAAAAATCTAGTAATAATTAACAATTCATTGTGCTCTGTGATTCTATGTTAACAACTTCAAATGAATTATAAATTCTCTCGAACTCTATAAAACTCCTAGGTTATATTCTCTAGATCCTATTCAAAATCCATCTCTCCCGAGCGATAGATTCTAAACATTCATCATCTTAATTTGTGGTCAACAAACAAGAAGCATTAAACACAAAAGAATATAAATAAACTGAATTATAACTTCATAAAAATCAAACTGGCAATCAATATATAGGTTCAAGCATTGGCTACATCATCCTCTAGAATTATAGAGTTAGTTCATGACTAAAGATAAAAACAAGGAAAACATGGTCATGAATCTAATAGAAATCATTAGAGTTTACAGATAGAAACTAGAAGATTAAACCCGAATCGAATCCCTTCGTCTTCGGACGTCACCGCCTTCGTATCCTCTTATTGTTCTTCAATCTTTCTCTTTAGATCTCTCTAAAATTATGTTTTGAGTCTTGAGTTGTGTATTAGCCTCCCTCTTTAGGGTTTTGGACGTGCTTCTATATTTATAGAAAAGTCTTGGAGTCATTGTGCATGTAAAACCCTGATTTCTGATGATTCAGAGGGTCTGATGCAGCGCCGGAAAGTGGCGTTGCGACGCTGGAGCTGTGGGAAATTACTATGGCAAGATTTTGGCTGGGCGTCGCGACGCCAGAGTAATTTTCTGGATGCTGATTTCTTCATTTTTCGTTCTTCCCCCGTGCTTCCGATGAGTCTGTAAGGTCCCAAAACAAGTCAATTTTCCCCAAAATCCATGTTCCAATGCTTCATACAAATAAAACATAAAAGAACTACAAAATACATTAAATGACACGAAACTTAATAAAATCACAAGCTAAGAATGTATGAATAAGTGGGTATAAACCTCATTTATCAGTGCCTCAAACACAAAACTAAAAAAAATTTAAAAAAAATATTTGGAATATTCTTGTTGTTGCCAAATTGATGTGTTGATAAAATCTTATTGTTATATTGTTATAGCCAAATGTTGCTTGAGTTTTGGTGGCATTTGGAGTAATGGGAGTTTGGAGAGTCACAAGTTGTGCAATAGATATGTAGGGTTTATTTGAAGTGTTTTTTATGTGAAAATAAAAATTTTGGATTATCATAATTATAAAGGAAATTCTGTTGAAATTTCGATAAATTAAAGAGTTATTTGAGGCAATAGGTTAAAATAAGTAATTGTAGTTGAAAATATATTTGTGCAGTTTAAGGTAATCTGTAAAATGACTACTTCAAAATCATCTCAAACTAAGTTTTCCTCAGTTGGAAGTTCCGAGACTCCCAATATAAAAATGGGAGAAGAAATACCATTTATAACACATGGAATCGGTAAGATAAAAAAATTTGAACTATCTATTTGAAGTTTACTTAACTAAACTTAATGTTGAGCTAGGAAAAATCGAACGATTAGTTTGATGAACTATTATAATCACGTTAATGTTACTAGATAGTTAGTTTAATTAAAATTAATTTATGTATTCTTTTTCTGATTATATTCTTACAAATATAGCAAGAGGTACCGGCATAGGTCTTTTCCGTAGGGGTAGATCTACATCTGATAGGTTTATTGAGACCTATGATAGTGAGGTCGATACCAGCTCGCAGCAGCCTCAGACTCCGATATCGGATCCTGATCAGATTCTACCTGCACAGGATCCGATGTCATCGCAACACCTACGTGAGCCAGCACTATGGCATTAGCGACATTCAGTACTGGGTCAGGACAACGTCATCAGCTCACTCTACGTAAGCCAGAATATGTTTCATATTATTATTATTATTATTATTATTATTATTATTATTTAATATATGTTTATTTTTTTATAATTTTTTTTCTTGTTTTCATTTTCAGTGGGCAGATTGAGCAATCCAACATTTGTGCATGCAAGATGCGTAATATTTTTGGGGAACAGATGGTTCCAGAGGGAGTCTTTTGGAAAAAAGTTCCCTCAGAGACTAATAAATTATATTTTAAAGAGTTTAAGGTATTTAGAAATTTTAATTAATTACTTAATATAAATGATTTATAGTTAAAATATAATATTTATAAGTTAATTTAATTATTTTACAGAAATAATTTTAGTGGGAGGAGGAAATTAATGCCATGATGTATATTGCACGAGAGAAGAATGCATCTATTCGATATATAGTTAAGTTGAACGAGATTAAGCAGAAAAGGGAAGCAATCATATTTCATCGATGATCTGCTATGAAATAATTTGAATCAATACTGAGAATCTCTTGACTTTCATGTAATTTCAGAAGCGGCCTCTCGTAACCGACGATGATCCTCCATTGAAGAGACATAAATGGTCATACATACTGGAGACACTAGATCATATTACACCATGGTCGCCATCTTATAAGTATATAAATTGCAAGTAATAAATATTTTTTGAATTACTTATTAATTTTTTATAGTTAATTACTATTACATTGTTTGCAAATGGATAGAAGAAACAGTTGGGTCGTTAGCCCAATGCCTTTGTGCTCTTTGTGCATACACAACGAGGAAGAACGATGAGCACACGTTCGTCGATCATCGATATCGGGACGTGCATGTAAGGTTTTATATATGCTTATGTTCAGTTGTGTTTTTTTTTATATAACTTTAAAAAAATGTATTACAGTCTAGCATTTCTCACATTTGTCATAAGATCGCTATACAGCTGTCCGAGACCAGTTATTGTAGACTGGGGAGCTGATAGATGATGACCGATTGTTTATTGAGATTGCCGGAGGGGAGAGGAAGAAGCATGTCTACGGTCTAGGCTCCCAGTATGTATTTGATGGTAGTTCCTCATCTTCTGTTGCCTTCAGTGCCGGTCCTGAATTTTTGGGTGCCCGGTGCGAAAGCTCAAAATGTGCCATTTTTCATTACGAAAACTTATGTTTTTTTAAAAAAAAATATTTAATAAGGGTTGGAACCCAAGCGAAGCTGGGGGCTAGGCCCTCACGCCCAAATTATATTACTTGAGAAAATATATAAAGGGGGGACATAATACCTAAACCCCGACAATTTAGTGCCCCTTGATTTTTGGGCCCTGGACAGTCGCCCATGTGGCTCCTGCCCAGGTCCGGCTCTGGTTGCCTTGATTTCACTGGCGAAAATATAGGAAGAGATCACTACACCAAGACAACAACGGTAGCAGTAGATGCAATAGCAAATACATGAGCAAATACGAAACCATCATGAACAAATGTAGCAGTATATATATGAGCGGATGCAACAACATATATAAGTGCACTATATGTTCAATTGATGCATGCAGTTGCCTCTTAGTGGTCCTCTTGGTGGTCCTCATCTTCCTCCTTTTAGTTTGTAGTATATTTTGTTTAATGTAATACGATACATTAATGTAAAATTATTATTTTACATTCATTATTACATTATATTTTTTTATTAATTTATTTTTAAATATTTATTTATAACATTAAATTTTAATTGAAAAATCAAATAAAATTTAATTAAAAATCAAATAAAAAATAAAATACAATATAATTACCGACCGACTATTCAGTCGGTATTTATTTTACAATGCGTGAACTTTACCAACGACACTATACAGTCGATAAATTCAAGGAATTATCGACCGAAATTATGGTCAGTAAAAGATTTTTTACTAACCGTATATTTTATCGGTCGGTAATATTTTGAGTTATTATCTACTCAAATTCATTTATTTAACGACCGATTATTTCTCATTTTTCGTCCGTAATCCGTCAGTAATATTTACCGATAATAAATTTATTTGGTTGGTAATTGGTTGGTAAATCACCGACGAAATTATATTCGGTCGAAATTTTAGTACCGACCGAAATATTATGTCGGTAAATAGCTCATCAATACCACAATACCGACCAAATATATTTCCATCGGTGATTTTATCGATCGATTACCTACCAAATAAATTTATTGTCGGTAAATATTATCGACAGATTACCAATGGAATATGATAAATAATCAGTCGTTAAATAAATGAATTTTGGTTGATAATAACTCAAAATACTACCGACTGGCTAAATATACGGTTGGTAAAAAAATTCTTTTACTAAATAGTCGGTCGGTAATTATATTATATTATTTTTTATTTGATTTTTCTATTAAATTATATTTTATTTTTCAATTAAAATTTAATATTATAAATAAATAATTATAAAATTAATAAATAATATTATATAATAATAAATATAAAATAATAATGTAATGTTGTCCCCAATGAGAGTGGCTTGGTGGTGTGTGGCTCGGGATTTGACCTTCAGGTTCTGGGTTCGAATCCAGGGAGTGCATTTCTTGTAAGAGCTTGGGACAGCCGATGATTTTACCTACTTTGCTTAAGCCCAGAATGAGTGATTTGGTGGTAGGGTTTCCAACAATTTCAAAATAATAATAATTATTATTTTACATTATTGTAATGTGTTACATTAAACAAAATGTACTACACACTAGAAGGAGGATGAGGACCACTAAGAGGCAATTGCATATGTGCATCTGTTGTTGCATCAACTGAAGAGCTAGTCGAACCTGCTCCTGTATTTTTTGATGCATCTGCTCCTACTACTTTCGTATTTGCTCCTGTATTTGTTGTTGTAGTTGTTGTTACATCTGCTTCTGCTACTGCTCCAGCTGTTGCCTCAGCATAGTGATCTATTTATGCATTTTCGCCTATAAAATTGAGGTAGCAGAGGATGAGAAACTACCCTCAGGTACATATTGCGAGTCCAGATCGTAGACATGCTTCTTCCTCTCCCTTCCGGCAATCTCAATAAACAATTGGTCCTCATCTATCGACTCCCAAGTCTACAACAATTGGTCCTGGATAGCTGTATAACGATCTTATGATAAATGTGAGAAATGTTTATGCTAAGCGCGTATTTTTCCGACCGAATACCGACAGATTAGTCTGTCGGTAATTATCGGTCGATAAACGGTCGATATTTGATCAGAAAATTTCGTAATCTTTAAACGATTAGTATTCGATCGATATTTAGCGATTTTTACCGATATATATTTTCGGTCAGTAAGATCGATCGGTAATCCAACATTTTCTTGTAGTGATGGATCAAAATCATTATGAAAAAGAATTCACAAAATCCAATACATGTAAAAAATAATAATATAGTGCACAACACTTGAAATTTCCATATTTTTTTTTTTAAAAATAGCTCAAATAGAAATTAAAGATTGGTTTTACTCAAAAATGAGGCTTTAGGCTAGTTTGATTTAAATAGAAAAACCATTCATGTCCTTATGTCTATTGTTTTTTTTTTTAGATAAAAAAAATTCATTGCAAATTCAACAGTAAATTAACAGAATCTGAAATGAAACTAGTCCATACCTCAAGCAATACCTAGAAATGAAAACAATATTCACCATTTGGTTCAAAATTTACTAGCAGCCTTGAGCTCTTTATTTATTACAATTTTTTTAAGACTAATTATAAGAAGTTGAGTCAATATATTTAGTCCCTCATCATTCTTTTCGAAATTTCTGTGAGATTCCAACAATTTTGAACACATAAACTCTTTCATAATTTTTAGTTGCAGGAGCCATGAATCAACTTACAAAGAACTTGGCAAGCGAGTGCGCGAAGTATAACATTTTCCTGCTAATACAGTTATTAGAACCTCAATGATCAAATCTTTAGAGATGTTATCTATTTTTCACAACTTTATCTTCTGATTATTAGATTTCATATCTACAGTTAAATGTATATTGTAACTTGTTATGGTATCCAAGCAACTTTCCTACTAGGTCTCGTGTCAAGTACTTCAAAATTATCTCCAATAATTATCCATCATAATTTATAAAAAAATAATAATAATATAAAACTCAATTAATACCGACTCCAAATCTCATATCGTCAAGTTATAAACTCATCTCATTCAATATAATTAATTCATTGATTTTTTTTTTTGAATCATTGGAAACCCCGCCGCCAAATCACTCCTTCTGGGCTTAAGCGGAGCAGATAAAATCTCTGGTTGTCCCAGGCACTAACAAGAAATACACTCCCTAAATTCGAACCCAGAACCTCAATGTGAGATCTTGAACCCTACACCATCAAGCAACGTACGCCCCTTTGAATACATTTAATTCGTTGATGGTAATTATTAATTGGAAAAAGGTGCCGGCCATTTGTGACTTTTAACCATTTCCCTTTGCCATAAGTCAGATCTCTTATAATATAAAAAATTATCTGATAATAACTAATAGTTGGAATTTAGAAAAGGGGGCGGCCAATCCAAGTTTTCTTAGTGTCCTATTAAATGGAAAACAAATTGCTATTTACCTGATAAGAGAAGAACAACTGCAACTATACCTAATACTGAGAAAAACATGTCTGAATCCAGAGAGCAAAGATGGTCACTAAAGGGTGTCACCGCACTTGTAACAGGTGGTACCAGAGGCATCGGGTTTGTGCTTTCTCTTCTATAAACAATTCTCTTACTGCATATTGATATTTCCTTAGACATGTTGTTGATAAATGATTTATCAGATATGCAATAGTTGAAGAACTAGCAGAATTTGGAGCAATAGTGCATACTTGTTCACGTAACGAAACCGAACTCAAGGAAAGAATCCAAGAATGGAAGAGCAAGGGGCTTCAAGTAAGCGGTTCTGTATGTGACCTGAAAATTATAGCTCAGAGGGAGAAGCTGATGGAGACTGTCTCTTCTCTATTTGATGGCAAGCTCAACATCCTTGTAAGTTCTGCTTTCTTTTCTCTTTTGATTCTTCTCTAAACTCCGGAAAATTCTTATTGAATATCATTTTCTCAGGTTAACAATGCTGGAACAACTATCACAAAGGAAGCCACAGATTTTACCATGGAGGATTTCTCAACTATAATGACTACCAATTTTGAATCTGCTTACCATCTGTCTCAACTTGCTCACCCACTCTTAAAAGCATCAGGAAATGGAAACATCGTTTTCATCTCCTCTGTCACAGGTGTTATAGCTGTACCTCTAAGTTCCATCTATGCATCAACTAAAGGTACAGTTCAATGTTGTCTTTTAATTTTCCTTTTTTCATTTCCATTGGAAAGCAACAAAAGCAAAAACTTGATCCCAATTAAGTGCTCTGTAATTGTTTGGAATTCAGGAGCAATGAATCAACTCACAAAGAACTTGGCTTGCGAGTGGGCAAAGGACAATATTCGAGTGAATGCAGTTGCGCCATGGATCATTAGAACCTCACTCATTGATTCCATAGAAGTAATACTTATCCCTTCCATCCTTTTCTGGGAATTGCTATATGTTCAATCATCCTCATTCCATCTTTAAGAACACCCTAGAATGTATTTACTGCGGAAACCATCACCATAAGAAAAAAGGTCACAAAAAAGATCTTTTATACCTAATTTTTTTCATAATTACCTATAAGATTTTTAATTTTTTCCATAATTACCCATTGAGTCCCTACTATTCTAACAGTAAAGGATCGTTATTGCATTCTGTATTATTATTGTAAACAGTAGTGGGAATGACAATCAGGACGTACAACCATGGCCTGTTTTTTCAATGACGATTTGAGATGAAAAATTATCTTAATCACAATCGGTTTTTTGAATCAGATTGAAAAATCATCTCACTTCGTCACCAAAATTTTTATTCTAGTTGATTTTTTCATTCTTCATTACGGGATCTCGAATCCCGATTGAGTTTCAAGATTTCTTACCAACCGTAAACAACAGTAGTGATGGTAAAAATTCTCGTGGGGATGGAAGACCTGTGAGGGCCTGGTGCGTTAGAGCAGGTAAGAGATAATTTTCTATACCCGTTAGTTGAAAAGGTCTGATACGGATATTGGCATACTCATTCAAATAGTGGTAAAATCCCCATGTGAATAGGGACCCGTACGGAGCCCGATACGTTAGGGGCGGTAAAGTGATAATTTTCATGCCCATTGATTGAACTGGAGAGATAATTTTCACTGGATTGAAAATCCAAAACACACAATTCTATCAAAGTTGTGCAACATTGTTCTCATCTACAACAGTCTATAGCACTTGCTTAAATCTATTGCAATATTGGAAGAAATGGTGCTTATAATAACTGTTAACTTTATCTTCTTGTAGAAAGATCCAAGGGTCGTGGAGCTTGCAAGTCGCATGATATCTCGTACTCCTATTCCCCGTCCAGGAGAACCTAAAGAAGTTTCATCAGTGGTAGCTTTCTTATGCTTCCCAGCTGCTTCATACGTCACTGGGCAGGTCATTTGCATTGATGGAGGATACTCTGTGACTGGATTTTAGCCAAAATAAAAATGATCCTCTTTGTTTTCAAAGGAATGAAGTTGTATTGAAATGCTCTTGTAATAAATAAGCTGGGGTTTTAACGTCGTTATATTTTATGCCTTCTTTTCTTTTAAAAATAAATTTTTTAATTTTTACTCATCATCAAAATATTAAAAAAAGATACCTCATTTATTTTTTTAATGAAAAACAAAATTATATATCATTGTTTTAATCTCAATACCAAAAAGAGGCTAAGCTATTATTAGGGTTTTGCCAGCATTTTGTTTTAAGTTTAAAATTCTGGGCTTCAATCCGATGTTATCCTCTCTATAAGTTTATCTACATAAAATATATATATATATATATATATATATATATATATATATATTTAATTGTAAATCAAAAGACCAGGCAATAGTTAGAAAGCAAAGATCTTGTTTGGTTACTAAGAAAACTCAAGAAACTTTATGAAACAAGAGAAAATTCACACACATTATTTTTCTCAACCTGTCAACATTACATGGGTAAATTAGTTTATATACAATGCATCTGCTTAGCTCTAACTAATTAACAATCATCTTAACTAATTAACCAACACGCAATTTAACTTGCACAATCTATTTTGTATTCAAAATGAGCTGATCAGGTACATCAAGATCGTATTGGACGTATGGTGGAGGAGACTTTATACTACTACAAAACTTGTTTTTAATGACGCGAATTTTATGATTGTTTTAATATTTATGACGGTTTTTTTATAAAATCGTCATGATTTTTTATATATGACAAAAGATGACGGTTTTTACAGTAACCGTCATCTTTTATTAGTAAAAAGATGATGGTTTTTTTAATAACCATCATCTTTCTATTGTGATTTTTTATGGCGGTTTTTCATAAAACTATCATGATTTTTACGGTAAAAATATGATGATTTTTGTAATAACTATCATCTTTCTACTATTTTTCATAAAACCGTCATGATTTTTAACCGACACTTTGTTAGTTATATTTTTCAAAAAGTGTCAATAATATTAGACAAATACATCATTTTCCATCTTTTTTAGAAAAATATCATAAATTACTGATATTATGATATTAGTGAATTTAGTGTCGGCAATTACGTAAAGTATTTTCCCTCATTTTGTATGGAGAACAAATCCTATCTCTCTGAAGTTCTGAAACTCTTGTTTTTATCTTTAAAAAAAGTTTTGCTGCTGCTAGCTCCGCCATTAGGCCAACTTAGCACGCTGCGTTTTACTGGGAAGGATCGAACTATGGGAACGAATCTACAGAGCTATCACCTTCTCTTTGGCCAGCACTTTAGTATAAGTAACAATAAAAATAAAATTATCATACACCGCTTTTTTGGATTCGAACTCACAACCTCTTTTACGTGCTTTATAATTTATCATATTTTTATATTTATTATTCAATTCTTTGGGACTGGATAGCAAAGAATATTTATATTCTTCTGAAATATGCAGCCTGGTAGGTAATACTGAATGCTTATATTTTACTCAGCAGACTTGTGTTAACTGTCAAGTGTTAAAAACTGATTATAGTTTCACCTTTTCCCTTCCTGATTTAGGGTTCTGTACATTATGCATGAATTCAACTTGAATTTTGTTGGAATTATTGGCTGATCAACTTTTGTAAGAATTAATGCGGTGGTCATTTTGTGTTATGTATAACTTCAAGAATTAATGACTTGGATAACTTTAAGATGGAAGCCGGAGAAAAAATTGATATGATGATTTCAAGATTCTCCATGATTATAAATCAACTGAGTGCTTTAGGAAAAAACATTAGTATAAGTGATCAAGTGAAGAAAATCCTTAGGTCTCTTCTTAAGGAATATAGGATTTGTAGTTCATCCATCAAAGAGTCAAATGATATGAACACCTTGAAATTAATTTGATGATTTGGTGGGAAAATGGATAGAATATGAGATGAAGATTGAGAATGATTTAAAGGAAGAAGAATAGAAGAAAAAAAAGAGAATAGCCCTTAATTCTTTTGTGAGAAAAGATGGTGATGTTAGCTCAAGTGATGAAGAATATGATAGTGAAGAAGAGTTGGCATATTTGACAAAGAAATTCAAGAAATTCCTTAAATCCGAAAAGTCTAAAGAAAAATCTCGGATGGATGAGAAGAGGGAAGAGAATTTTCTACAGAAGCACAAGAAAGATAAAGTCATATGCTATGAGTGTGGAAAGCTGGGTCATGTAGTTTTTGATTGCCCATTGAGAATATTCAAAGGAAAGTTCAAAAAGAAAGCAATGAAGGCAATTTGTAGTGATAGCGACTCTAGCTCATCCGATGAGGATAGTGATGAGGGAACAATAAATCTCACTTTCATGGCTATTGAAGATCTTCTAAATGAAAACGATGAGGAAAAGGTACTTGATTCCCTTGAATGTAATGAATTGCTTGATACATTTAATGAATTGCATGAATTGTATGACTTGCTTAGAAAAAATCATAAATTGATCAAAATGAGCATTCATCCTTATTTAATAGTTCTGTCAAGGGTATCGCCTTCTTGGAGTATCCTCTTACGAATCTCCGGTAGTAGTTGGTAAGCCCAAGGAAAGACCGCAATTCTTTGACATTGGCTGGGGCGCTCCACTCGCGTATTGCTCGTACTTTCTCCATGTCCATCCGTATATGACCATGCCCTATGATATGGCCGAGGAATTTGATGCGTTCCTGGGCGAATGAGCATTTTTCTTTCTTCACAAATAGTCTATTATCTTTCAACTTCTGGAATACCATGGCAAGATGTCTCTTGTGTTCCTCCAATGTAGTGCTATAAACCACAATGTCATCTAGGTAAACCACTACAAATTTGTCAAGGTATTCATGGAAGACTTCATTCATTAGGGTGCAAAATGTTGCGGGAGCATTAGTTAGTCCAAACGGCATCACCAAGAACTCAAATGCTCCATATCGGGTGACACAAGTCGTCTTTGGTTCATCCCCTTCGGCAATTCTCATCTGATAATATCCCGAACGCAAATCCAGCTTCGAAAAGTATCTTGCTCCACTCAGTTGGTCGAACAAATCTGCTATCAGGGGAATGGGGTAGGTGTTTCGCACTGTCAACTTGTTCAAAGCCCTATAGTCGATGCACAATCTCAAACTTCCATCTTGTTTCTTTTGGAATAAGATAGGGGCTCCATATGGGGCCTTCGAAGGCCTGATGAAGCCTGCCTCCAACAGATCATCTAGTTGCTTACGAAGTTCAGCTAATTCTGGTGGAGCCATCCTATAAGGGGCTCTTGCCGGCGGTTTAGCTGAATGAACTAACTCGATTTGGTGATCAACGGACCTCCTCGGAGGTAAAACTTTGGGGAGCTGATCAGGCATCACTTCAGTAAACTCTTCTAAAACCCTGTTGATCTCAGGCACCGGGGTTTCCTCTCTCCCTTCTCCAACTACTGTAGGGATAGCAATGAATGTCGGCTCCCGTCTCTTGATCCCCTTCTTAAACTGGATTGCGGATAGTAGTCTTCCTTCTGTGGGAGGTTTTACCTTTGCTGGCACTACTGCAGGTTTCTCCCCCATAATCAACAAGCTCCCTGCAGCTGGGACAGGGATGGCCCCCTTGTCAAGTAGGAATTCCATTCCTAGAACAATATCAAAGTCATCCATCTCGACCGCCACAAGGTCAGTTCGACCTTCCCACGTGCCGATCTTCACTCTTACTTGTCTCGCTAGCCCACTCGTGGGTAGCGCTTGTGAATTAACCGCTTTCATACGACCCGCATCCCGCTCTAACTTGAGCCCCAGACGCTTCGCTTCGGCGGTAGAAACAAAGTTATGGGTGGCCCCCGTGTCCACTATAACGCTTTTTGCCGCAACTCCATTAATCAATGCATCAACAAACATGAGGCCCTTCCCCGAGACCTTCTGAGTTTCTGGTTGTTTGTTAAGGGCATTGAGCATCCTCAAGGCCACCATTCGGCCAGATTCTTCCCTTTCTGGGCCCTTCTCAGTCGGGCGTCGTCGTTCTTCCTTTTCTTCTTGTGCTAGGAGGGCCGCCATTCTTGATTTCTTAGGGCATTCCATAGCTCGATGTGGCCCATCACAAATAAAACAACTTAAGGGCTTCTTCCCATTTGGAGGACCGTTCTGAGGTGCCGGCCATTTGAAGTTCGAGGAACTTGACTCAATTCTCTTCTCCGCTCCCCCACTTCTATCGTTGTTCCAGTTCCTAGGCCTCTTATTCCCACTATCATTATTAGTAGGAGCCGGCGTAGATCTCTTTGATGGAGGTCCCTCGAGGGAATAGTCCGTTAATTGTTCCGCCGCAGCTTGTGCTGAAGGCAAGTCTTTCACTCGTTGCCTCTGTAACTCTGTTCTAGCCCAAGGCTTCAATCCCTCTATAAAATAGAAGAGTTTGTCTTGTCCGGACATGTCTCGGATATCCAACATCAATCCAGAGAACTTCCTCACATATTCCCGGACGGAACCTGTATGTTTTAGGTCTCTTAGTTGTCGTCGAGCTATGTAAGCCACATTTCCTGGTAGGAATTGAGTTTTTAGCTCGCGCTTCAAATCCTCCCAATTGTCAACGGCGCATCGTCCTTCCTGGATTTCAATGTGTTTTGCCCTCCACCAAGACTTCGCATCTCCAGACAAATACATCAAGGTTATTGAGACATTGTCCCCCTCTTCTTCTATCCGTGAAGCTTTAAAGTATTGCTCCATGTCAAAGAGGAAGTTTTCTAGGGCTTGCGCGTCTCTGACACCATCGTATACTCTAGGCTCTGGGATTTTGGATCTCTTCTGTTCTATGCTTTGAGTAGTCGTGGGCAAGTTTGAGACAGCGAGGGCGGTGAGATTCACCCTCACGCTCAACTCTGCCAACTGCTCTTTCAAGGAGCTCACGGCATCTTGCCAATTATTGGCATCTCCCCCTTCTCGTGGGGCACTAGTGCTAGCACCTGTTGCTTGAGTCTCTAGGGCACTTACCCTGGTTGTAAGGGCCTCGAGTACCTTGATAGTTTGCCTGAGGTTTTCGACATCTGAAGTCTTGTTCGTGAGTGTTGAGACGAGGCTATCAATATCCACTAGTTTTTTCTCGACAGCATCCAAGCGCGCTTTTGTGGAGGACTTCGTAGCCATTTTGCAACACAACCTTGAACCACGCTCTGATACCAACTGTCACGGGCCAAACTTTGGTATCACCAAGTTGGGTCCGTGCGGCACTTGTTAGCGTTGCGCCTAACAAGTCAGCCTAGAATCGACCCTGCAAGGTCGTACCCATGGTTAGCTATTTATAGAACGGAACATTATTAGGCAACAAAGTAAAGCATACATCCACAAGGTATAAGATAATGAAACACATTCAAGCAACACATTCGGACATAGCAATTGGAAATCAAAAGGAAGCATGTTTCATTAAGCAAGCCAACTAAGGGCGAGGGAGTACACAGCTAAAGCCCCTAGTATGCTGGTGGCCAAGGCCCTTCTAAGGTGCCCGGGTCACCCCCCTAAAGAGGTTTTAAAGACATTGCACAAGTGCCACTAGGAAACACACATGATGTTTGAGTTGTCACACCCCCTAAAATAGAAAATAAAATAAAATAAGAATAAATACAAAGTGCACACTAGCACCACACACACAAGCGGCCATGGGCAAGTCATTGGCCCTGGACAAGCTTGGAGAGTGTAGGTACGTTACATTAGCATGCCATCATGTGAGTGCAACACCTTGAAAGATGAAAATGTTGCATTAAATAAGATTGTTGTTTTGGATTCTATAGTTACAAATTTACTTTGGGAGAGAAAAACTTTAATATGTTGATTGGATAATAGAGAATGATTGGGATATAGGCCTTGCATCAAAAGAAAATTTTTAAAAATTTATTTTGTTAAGGCATTCAATTCTCATACGCATGTCACTTTTGATAAAAATATCACATGTCATGCATGTAATAAGAAATGACACAAAATATTTGATTGTATGTACAAAAATATAAAATGAATGCATGGGTTCCCCAAGGAACCAAGACTAATCCTATGGAAAATGCTAAGTGTACATGTTTATGAACTTTAATATGTTTTGTGCACATATTGGTTGGTATCTCATAGAGCTTAATTTTTGTTTCTCCATCTTTTTTGATAATGTTTAAGGGGGAGAAATCATATGAGTTAGATTAAAATTTGTATACCTTCACTCTTGTACTAAGGGGGAGAAAATTTATGTACTAATGTGCTTGTCTAAGTTTTATAAAACTTTATTTAAGACAGTCACATATTGAGGCGAGCTATAATCGTCAACAAATTTGGAACTCTCAACGCTCACAAGTTTTATAGGTTTCCATCATCAAAAATGGGAGATTGTTAGTGTCATAGCACTCAAATGATAGATTTTGATGATGCAACGCATAAGACTTCAACGCGCATTATCAAGCTTACAAAAAGATGTCAAAGCAATTGGTCGCAAAAAGCAAAATGGATGTGAAAACTCAAGTGCCTTTTGAAGAAATTTAATGTGGTCTTAGCTTATGGCTCTTTTTATAAGTGAGTAGATAATTTAAGTCTCTAAGCTCATAGGTCATAAGCACATTCATTTATATGCATTATGGTCATGTGCAAAATATTTTCAACTCTCGAATCCTGTATTTTTGCATTAAGTTCGGCATACCGGTCCCCCACATCGGCATATCGGTGACCCTACTCTGCCTTGGGAAAATTTACATGCTCTCTGGAACCGGTATTTCTTATCGGTTAGCTGGAGTTTGCATAGCTGCTGGAACCGGGATGATTCACACTGGTCCACAAACTCGTGAGCTAACTGGCATACCAGCCTTCATACCGGTCAGTAGTTTGGTACTGCGATTTAACCTTCAACGGTAATATAGCCGTTACATTTACAAAACCGACATACCGGCATCTGTAGACCGACATACCGGTCTCAGACAGAGATCATGGGCAGTTTTACACATTTACTATATATTGAGCCCCAAATCGGTTTTTGCAAATTTACAACACCTTCATACATTTTCTAACAAGCAAAAACAGAGAGTTTTACTAAATCTTCATCATCATATACTCTCATAATCAAGCTCACACACTACACTTTCATATCATTTGCAGTGAGCTTAGATTACTTGGGTTAGCAACTCACAATCTTAATCTTCTCATCTTTTGTAAGTGCCCAAGCTATACTTCAATCTTCATATTTCAAACACTTGTGATAGTGAAATCCATGATTGAGTGGGTATATTCAAAATGGTAATTTGTGTAAAGTTTGTGAGTAAACTTATGGGAAAAATCTCATTGTAAAGATTTGAGAGTAAGCCATTGGAAACTCTTGTGTAAAGGTTTGGAATGAACATATGGGACAAAAATCTTGGTTGCGAGTGAGCCACGGAAAAGTCGGTGTAAGTTGTGGATTCAACTTAGTGGAAAAATTCAAGCACGGCTTGGAAAAGTAGATGTATGTATTGTTGGCTGAACCTCTATAAATACGGTATCAAATTTCTCTATCCCTAAACTCTTTTATATTATCGTAAGTTTATTTTATATTTGCATATTATTTAAGTGACTTGCATATTGGTAATGTATTATGATTGAGAAATTGAGTGATAGCTTAATTGGTAAAGCTATAACTTTGTAGCATAAAGCTATAATATGTCGTCGTTAAATTTAGCGACGGCATATTAATCTCGTCTCTATTTAGCGACGGAAAGTATTTATGTCTCTATTTAGAGATGGAATTGAATTTCCGTAGCTAAGTATTGCGACGGAATGGTAATTCTGTCGCTAACTTAGAGACGGAAATATATTCTGTCTCTAAATATAGACGGAATTAAGATTCTGTTGCTAAATATTTCGTCTCTATTTAGAGACAAATTCATAAATTCGTCGCTATTCCGTCGCTTTTTTTCCCGCTATTTCATTCACGCCACTATTAGTTTCGGAATTTTGTCCCGTCGTTAAATTCCGTAGCTAATATTGTATCCATTTCAATTCCATCGCTATTCCGTTTCTAAATGTTGAAACGGATTTTTCCGTCGCTAAATCTGTATTTTCTTATAGTGATTTGTCACATACCCAATTCACTCATCCCCTCTTGGGTATAGAGATTGTTTGTTGAGTGTGCTTGTAGATAATTTCAAGACGTTGCTGACATTTATGGTGTTTCAAGTAATCGGGGTTCTCGTAACATAGTTTCTCAAGAGTTTCGATCTTGCCAATCTGTTATTGACTATCATTGATAATGATTTCAATTTCGTTGTGGGTTCTAAATGCTTTGTCTCGTAGGATTTGCACCAGAAACAAGTTATGCTTAATTTTATTTCTCCTATGCTGCCTTCAGAACTCGTTATCAATATATAAAATTACTATATAACAATTCGTACTTGGAATAAGGGCCGGCCATTGGAGATTTCAACCATTTCCCCCTGTCTATTCTTGCAGAAACTCGTCATCAAGATTCATATTTTCTTTTAATATTCATAATGTTTTGATAATAATTAATGGTTGGAAAAGGGCCGGCCATTAATAATAATTTCCCTCTCTGTCTGTTTTTGCAATCCATAATTTCTTAGTGAGCAGTCCTACTTCTTGCTTAACAATATCAAAGTTTCTTTGTCAGTAAATGCCACAAATCTCTATTGACCTGATAAGGGAAGAATAGTTGCACCCATTCTCTGAAAAACATGTCTGAATCCAGAGAGCAAAGGTGGTCTCTAAAGGGTGTGACTGCCCTTGTCACGGGTGGTACCAGAGGCATCGGGTTTGTGTTTTCTCTTCCGATTTAGATTTAGTGTTAATATTTTTTGTTTTCAGTTTTTTTTAATATTATGTAATGCGTGTATGTATAATAATGATTAATATTCAATTACTTATAAATTCTTATTTATTAATTATCCATAAGAACTCAGCACAAAACTCAACTCAACACATTCTCTTATCTACTTTTCCTGCCGATTGATATTATAAATAATATTTTCTTAAGTCGCTTTGTTGATAATTGATTTACCAGATATGCAATAGTTGAAGAGCTAGCAGAATTTGGAGCAAAAGTGCATACATGTTCACGTAACGAATCAGAGCTCAATGAAAGAGTCCAAGAATGGAAGAGTAAAGGGCTTCAAGTAACGGGCTCTGTATGTGACCTGAAAATTATAGCTCAGAGGGAGAAGCTGATGGAGACTGTTTCTTCTTTATTTGATGGCAAGCTCAACATCCTTGTAAGTTCTGCTGCCATGGTAACCAATATGAGCTACTCATTTCCAAGAAACTCAAAAATCCAACCAGAAATTAGTATATCTAAATAATAAAATAAACCAAACCAAACCAAACAAAACAAAGTCTTTTTCCGATTATGTAAGGGTCGGCCACATGAATCTTTTGACGCCATTATTTAATCAAACTCTACAAAATCTGTCAAACTGAAGATCATTTTCTCAGGTTAACAATGCTGGAACCGCTCTTCTCAAGGAAACCACAGAATATACCATGGAGGATTTCTCAAACATAATGACTACCAATTTCGAATCTGCTTACCATCTGTCTCAACTTGCTCACCCCATCTTAAAAGCATCAGGAAATGGAAACATCATTTTTATCTCCTCTGTCGCAGGTGTTATAGCTGTACCTCTAACTTCCATCTATGCATCATCTAAAGGTACAATTCGATATTTTCTCTTAATTTTCCTTTTTCATTTCTATAGGAAAGCAACAAAACCAAAATCTGATCCCAATAACCTATTTTAAATGCACTGTAATTTTTTGGACTTCAGGAGCAATGAATCAACTCACAAAGAACTTGGCATGTGAGTGGGCAAAGGACAATATTCGCGTGAATGCAGTTACGCCATGGGTCATTAGAACCCCACTCACTGATTCCTTAGAAGTAATACTTATCCTCTCCACCCTTTTCGGGAAATTGCTTTAATTGGATTAGATCTTAGAATCCAAAAAAATGAAAGCTCACTTACTGATTTCTTAGAACAATGGGTTGTGTAACATTGTTCTCATCTAAACCAGTCTATTTCACTTGCTTACATATTTTTACTGTTAACTTTATCTTCTTTTTTTTCAGAAAGATGTTATGGGCTTGGAAATTATAAGCCGCTTGATACCACGTACTCCTATTCCCCGTCCTGGAGAACCTAATGAGGTTTCATCAGTGGTAGCATTCCTTTGCTTGCCAGCTGCTTCATACATCACCGGACAGGTTATCTGTGTCGATGGAGGATACTCGGTGACCGGATTTTAGCCCTACGGACATAAAATGATCTTATGAATTTCTGACAGTTCTTCAAAAGTCAGTTCAGGGTTTCACTATTATGGATGCCACTCTCATAAGTTCTCTGTTAAAGAGAACAGTTTATGTGCACTTACCTTTTAGTTGTTTATGTTGTCATTATTGTCTTGAATTTTACATCCTTCCATCTAAGATGAATAATAAAATTTCCAAATTACAGGTCTCCTCTAAGTCCTTTAGTTCAAAAAATGAAAACCATAAATCAACATGAAATATGAACATATATCAACTACTACAATGTCAAATAAACAAGAAATGTGATATCTGATGCTCAGATAAGAAAAAACTTCTTTTTTTCTTTTCCCAAAATATAAATAGACAAATAAAATTTAGTTAGGTTATTTTGGCAAGTTTCATCGATTGTTAAGGTTAACTCCATGAAGGAATTCCAGAGATTGAAGCAGATAAATTTAAGCAAACACGGTGGCAAAAGACTACATTGTGTAGAATGCTACTTGCTATTGTTTCTTTGTTTGACTTTGAGTTGGAGCAACTCGATGTCAAAATAGTGTTTTTTTTTTTGGAGAGCTTGAAGTAATCTATATACAACAACTACTAGGATTTGTTATTCAAGTCAAGGAAGATCATGCATATATATTCATTAAAAAATTTCTTTATGGATTGAAACAGTCTCCTTGACAATGGTATAATAAGTAAAGAAGATCATGCATATATATTTATTAAAAACGTCTCTTTATGGATGAAGCAGTCTCCTCGAAAGTGATAATAAACAATTTAATTGATTAATTTATTATTGAGAATAATTACTCCAGATGGTAAATCTGGCTGTTGTGTTTATCACAAGAGACTTTCTTATGGTTCCTTTACGTACCAAGATTTCTCAACTATAGTGACAACCAATTTCGAATCTACTTACCATCTCTCTCAACTTGCATGACTTCTTAAACATCCTCTGTCACAGGATTATAGCTGTACCATGGATCATCAGAACCTCACTTATTGATTCCTTTGAAGTATAACTGTTAGGGTTACATTTTAAACTATTTAGGGTTGCCATCATATTTTTCCAAGTTTAACATGGCTCCCTATGAAATACACTTTCCATATGTCTGAGCAGCTAATAGTCTTTTACTTGTCTTTGACTTTCAATGTTTTCGTTTATTATTATTTATTTTAATAAATGATTTCATTGCTGACTAGAAAAGCATCGAAATGAAATCTTAACTTCTCACTAGGTTAGCAGCCAAGACCTCAACCAATCATATGTCAAACTAGCTTCCATTGAGGAAATATTATTAATAGTAAAAAGAGAGATTATTACATAAGCCAATGATAAATAAGAATGTCTACCCGTAACCATGGAAAATGAAAGACACGAAGATATTAGTCTCGTTAAAAATCTTATTCGATAAATTTTATGAGAAATAGTGCCAGATTCCAACTAAAATAAGACTACACAAAAAAAAAAACAAAAAAAAAAAAACAAGAAAACAAAAAAAAATTAAAAATTAAAAAAAAAATGAGAGAGATTAACTAATATGGAAATCCATGCGCATCATCTAATATGGAAATCCATGCGCATCATTAGAAAGAAAGTGGCAAAAATTAACAAGATAATTATTGGCAATCAGGGGTGAAACTTTGCGTCAACTAAATATATCTGAAATCTGCTCGGTCTTCATATAGGATATATATTTATTCTTACAAATATTCAAGAGATATAATAGAATAAAAATGAAATTAGAGTCCCTCGAGGCTTGAACCACTGCCCTTACTATTTGTGAGGGGCAGGGGCATAGCCTAGTGGCGTCAACTATTTTTATTTATGTAGGTGTTAATGAGAAATTAATATCTCTATATTTCCTCTCATTTATCTTCATATTTTTGGGTGATATTGTTAGATAATGAAAGAAAGTCTTGAATTCACTCTATATGAATTTACAATGGTAGAGACCTTTATATGGGCTACATAGAAAACCAAAATAGAAAAGGAATCATATAGTTATGAAGAATAATAATGAATATATGAAATCTTTATCTAATAGGGAAATATAATAAAACCATGAATCATATTGGTACTAGGAAATCTATTTTTGATATTGATTCCATATTCCTTAACAGCCCCCCTCAAACTCAAGTTGGTGACGAAGGAACAAGCTTGAGGTTGCATCTTGAAATCGGAGAGTGGAGTTCTGAAACTGGAAATCTGGAAACTTAGAGGCTGGAAACCTTGATATAAATGATGAGTTTTAATCTATGAAGCCCGAAGGCGGGAGCCGAAGCCCAAGAGGGTGCCGAAGCCTGAGAGCTTTAACCTACGAAGCCCGAATGGGGAGCCGAAGCCCAAGAGGATGCCGAAGCCGAAAAGGGAGCGAAATCCCGAAAGAGAGTCGAAGCCCGACAGAGAGCCGAAGCTCGAGAGGGAGCGAAATCCCGAAATAAAGCCGAAGCCGAAAATGGAGCGAAATCCCGAAAGAGAGCCGAAGCCGAAGAGGGAACGAAATCCCGAAAGAGAGCCGAAGTAGAGCACACTTGAAAGGAGTGGCGCATGACAGGAGAAGCACTTGTGAAGGGGTGGCGTTTGGGAAAAGCAATGTGGCGGTTGGCAACGAGGGGCGCGTGAGGGTCACGCAATTATGGTAGTTGTGATCCCCCACGCGCCGATGAAAATCAGAGAGAGTGAAACTAGAAAAGTTAGAACCTGGTGTCTGATACCATGTTAGATAATGAAAGAAAGTATTGAATTCACTCTATATGAATTTACAATGGTAGAGGCCTTTATATAGGCTACATAGAAAACCAAAATAGAAAATGAATCATATAGTTATGAAGAAGAATAATAATGAATATAGGAAATCTTTATCTAATAGGGAAATATAATAAAACCATGAATCCTAATGATACTAGGAAATCTATTTTGGATATTGATTCCATATTCTTTAACAGATATCGAACGTTATGAGCGAATTGATGTATTTTGGGTGAGTTTTGTAGGTCAAAATAATGTCACAACTCAACAGAATTAACTAGGGATGAGAACGGAAAGATACAGAGTAAATCGAGAAACATTCGGAATCAAAACACGCGTCCCGAAACTAGTCGTGCGTCGAGACGCACGCATTAAGAAGACAATGCATAGAGCAAATTTTTTCAACTTACCAAGCAAAGCTTGGCGCGTCGCGACGTTGGGTTGTCGAAAAAGAAAAGTGAGTGTTGCGATGCGCAACACGGGAAATTTTTCCCTAATTCGCCTTGTATCTGATTTTTAATAAGGAAATACCCACATAGTCTCCTATTTAAGTACAAGTTCATCCGAAAACCTAAAAGGAAGTCTCATAATATATTTTGGAGTCTCCAGAGCATAGAAGAATGTCTAGAGAAATGCAAGAACAAGTGCATCAATAGAAATTGGAGTTTGAAGACGAAAATTACAAACGAGAGTTTATTTCTTCCATTTTCTCTCTATCTTTATTTTTTATACGTTATTTGTCTTGTATTAATGATTAGATTATTTTTATTGAATATTATGAATAGCTAATTCATTAAATATATGGTTGTAATGAATTTTAAGCATATTTATTAACTAATTTGTATATTTTTATTCTTTGGATTTGTTATTGATTATTTATTATTCTCTGTGCTTGAATATATATTTTATTTGTTTGGCCAATAGTAAAATAGTCTTGGTAAATCTTTAAATGCTCGACGGAGGAAATTTGGATTAGTAGAGGGAATAATAGCGTGTGATTTATTCGTTGAATAGATTTTTCTTCAGGATATACATATACCTACAGGACATACGTAACTAAGATTAGAACTTGACCTTAATGAATTTGGTTTAATTTAATTAATATAGACATATAGTTAATTGATTTATTTTGAATATATTCTTCTGACCATCGAAAGATACTTGTGAATAATTTAATGTTCTAGGTTAATAATTAATAACTATAATCCAATTGAATGAAAAGTGCATAAATTCATTGTGTGAATGTTTAGGTGAAGTTACAACCTTGGATTCTTCTATCTATAAGGTTTTCCAACGTTTTTTTATTTGTTTAATTTTAGTAAAATTTGATTAAATCAAAGTCGCTTCTCAATTATTTAGTTTAAGTAAGTAAGTTAATCTTGATATTAAAAAGATAAATATTAAGTCTTTATAGATTCGCCATATAACTCATAATCATTGTATTATTTGAGGGATAAGTACGCTTGCATGCTAGATTTATAAAATCACAACCAAGTGTTGATATGATAATATACCTTACTTCTATGGGGATTCTAGTTCTTGAGATGCAAATTCTGAGCTTCAATCCGATGTGCAAAACAAAATATAAAA
Organism: Zanthoxylum bungeanum; assembly: GCA_019454045.1. Classification (NCBI taxonomy): domain Eukaryota; kingdom Viridiplantae; phylum Streptophyta; class Magnoliopsida; order Sapindales; family Rutaceae; genus Zanthoxylum; species Zanthoxylum bungeanum. The sequence continues at coordinate 300,751 of SKCR01036744.1, forward strand.
TTGTTGACAGAGGAAATAATGTCACCCTAGAACGAAATCGCCCTAGGACGAAGGAAAGAACGAAGGGACGAAGGACGATGGAACGAAGAGCGACGACGAGCTTGGGACGACCGAACTAGCGGGTAGAACGAAAATATGTGATGCAGTTGCTTCCACGATCACAGTAGTTGGACGGTTTTCCCTCCACATCCAAACAATTGAGACACGCAGCTCAACGGTTACAGGCACGATCCAACAACTGAAGGGAGATACTGGGATTTCCCAAGCGGTTTACAAGCTTCACTATAAAAGCTCCCACGATCAAGCAGTTGAGACACGCAGCCCAACGGTTACAGGCACGATCCAGCAACTGAAGGGAGATAATGGGATTGCCCAAGCGGTTTACAAGCTTCACTATAAAAGCTCCCACGATCAAGCAGTTGAGACACGCAGCCCAACGGTTGAAGGCACGATCCAACAGGTGCAGGAAGATATTGGGACTGCTCAAACAGTTTACAAGTTTCACTATAAAAGCTCACCTATATCAAGAAAGAAAAGGACAATCAAATGAAGACTCAAACGAGCATTTTTCTTATCTTTTAGTTTTTATAACTTTTAGGACTGTAATTTGTGCGCTTGCGCCCCTTGGAGGTTTATTCACTTAATCAAACACCCTTTGCTGGGACTTTGTCTCAGGAGGTTTGAACCTTACACGTTTCTCTTTCTTCTTCGCGCACAAAAATCGCGCAAACAAAAATATATTATCTTTTATTATAAATAAAAGACCAGGCAATTAGCTACCACTCACTTTTTATTTCCCCTAGGGCAGAAATTTTTTCACGGGAGAATTAATATAATATAATTAAATTTTTTTAACACAGAATAAGTCTTAACAAAAAAAATAAATACGAAGATATTGAACTTTATTGAAATGATATTTTCAATACATCTATATTTATTCTCGACCTGATTTTATATTTTGAAATTTCCAATGTAAACTTCATACTTGACAATGAATTAGAAGATTTAGGTACTACAGTTTTGGATCATGAAACTTATCTAGACAAATGGTAACTACGCGAGAATTACATAAGGTTGTGATTTTCCCTAATTTACTATGCAATCCTTAAAAGAAGCCCCTTTTCTTATTTACAGTGTTGACCTAATTATCGATTTAGGAAACGACTTTGCATACACACTTCTTCTGAGCATCATGGAAGCACCCAATTTGCTAAATCTTCGTCCGATGCAATCTAACTTAATCGTTTTATAATCCCGACCTATAAAAACACATCAAAACGTTCACAAGATATCATTTAACTCACAAAATATATGATAAGGTGAAAATTCGAGGTGAACCTAAGTTCTGACCCTATGCGGAATTATAAACAATAAGCAGGACAAGTCATGTTACTGCTACTATGGAAATGCAACATGCAAATTAACAGGCAACCACAATAACAAATAAATAAAATATGCTACAAATATAAAAACAATAACGATAAATAAAGCAGCAAATAAAATCAATCACACAAAATTCAACACAATAATTTTGGTGACGAAGTGGAAAACTCTTCCGAGTAAAAAACCACTTCGGGTATAGGCTACCACCCGAATCCACTATATCGAGAAAAACTTACAGCGATGGTCAAGACCTATGGTGGCAACTCCACCGACTCAAGTACCTCTATACTGCAAGAACTCAAGGCAACTCCTCAAGCCCGAGACCCACGGTTTTCTTCAGAACCTCTGAAGTCTCTGAGTAGATTGTATCACCTCTGAACGCCGGAACTCCGACTACCAAAACTCCTCCTATTGAACTCTAAAGGATTATGGATTTTGGGTTATGTTGTGTTGAAGGTTTATCAAAGAAGGATTCTCACCATTAATAGAGAAGACAAGAAGATGATGAAGTCTTCAATGGTGGAATCAAATAGAGTTGAAAGCTTTGAGAGATTTGGCTCAAGGGAAAAGTGTTTCAGCTCTTCTTAACTTAAGGGGAATGGCGGCTAAGTGTTATATTTATAGGTAGGGTGAAAAACTAGGGTTTTGCAGGCCAAAAACGCGTTCAGATCGCAGTCACGTTCGAACGCTTACTAGAACGCTACACGAACGCGCCCTTTCTGTGAAGACTAGTTCGAACGCCAATCGAACGCACAACGAACGTGAGCTCTCTGGAATGCTCCCGTTCGAACTCCACAAGAACGTGCCTTGAACGTTTTCTCTCTAGAATGCGCCTGTTCGAACCCAAAAGAGAACGTGACAATAACGCCAACCGTTCGAACACTGC